>OVAX01000428.1:0-73295 GCA_900406405.1 Lepidium africanum | reverse complement strand
GGTTTGCCGTAATGCTGAAACTATGGCGAATGCATCCATCGTCATTAATGCATAAATAAAGATACCAATTAGTAGTGATTGAATTCCTTCTATGGTTCCACATGAGAAACCAGTACGAATATAACCTACATGTCCAATTGAACTATGAGCTAGAGGTCTTTTGACTTTCGTTTGGGCCATGGCGGCCAGTGCTCCTAAGATCATAGAAGCAATGCTGCAGAAAAAGAAGATTTGTTGCAATGTAGCTCCATAGGAACCATAAATAGAAACACGTAAAATATTAGCAGAAACAGAGATTTTAGGCGCAATAGAAAGGAATGTTGTAACCGGGGTGGGTGAACCCTCATAGATATCTAGTGCCCACATATATAGAGTCAAAAGGAATATGGAGTCCGAGGGGGAGGGGGTTTTCTTCGGGGCTCGATAGATTGAATAGACCCACAAGTTTTAAATTCGCCACTGGGGAATTCACACGAAAGGGAACGAGGAATTCTCAACAAAAAAAGTGCTCTCTGAACCGAACGTGAAAGTTTTTTTCCATCAGATGGCTGTTCCTGTAACTCCACTCTCGACTTGGATTATATATCCAAAAAGTTCCGCTANATATCCAAAAAGGTCCGCTCTCGGCCATTCCACACGCTGCCTAGCCGAGGTGTGGTTATCTGAAGTGGATTCTCTCTTTTCTAGTAGATGCCGAACCTGCTGCCCCATTGACTAAGAAGAGGGGCGGGCGCAGCAGCTACATGGACCCCTTCTTTTCTGTTGTTGCCAGCGCTTTCCCAGGCCGAGCCGAAATTTTTGATTATATTATAATGGGCAGGCAAAGCCCGCAGGCTGCTATCCCAATAGGCCAGCGGGCAAAACGAGGAGAGGCTCCGGCAATCATAGCACCGCGGTCGAAAAAGCGTGCTCCCTTCAGATAACACGCACCTCAAAAAAAATCTATAGTACATACCACAAAATTCAGCTAAAAGGGTAGTGCATATGTCAATATTCAAAGAATATCCGCCTAACCACGTCCTAGTTTCATCTCACAACATACCGCTGTTGCCAATTCAGGGTTCCACTAATGACATTATTGCATTCACGTTTTAACCATTTACACTTGATCCTCTATAAATTAATATTCGATAAATTAATAAATATTATAAATTAATAAGATTTTTTTGGAGTAAAATTTGATTAAAATGAGTAATATAATAAGATAATGATATTTTAAAATTCCTATGTAAACAATATTTTTAAAATTCTCTATTTTTTGGTGAATATAATTTTAAAATTGAATAAAGTTGAACAATATTATAAGATAATAATATTTTTAAAATTCCTATGTAAATAGTATTTTTCAAATTCTCTAGTGTAACCTTATACATAATTGTTTTTGTTCATATTAGATCGACAATACCCAATTCATAGCCTAAAATCTACCCCAAAATTCATATTTTTGCTACCATAATACACCAGGGTGAATCGAACCATGATGTCAAATCATCCTTATACATAATCTAAAATCTCAATAACAATGATAGGTTATATTGTATCCATTTGCATTTATTTTATTTGAAAGGCTAAATTGCAGAAATGATAGATGTGTTTTTTTTTTTATTTTGCAGAACCCAATAAAATATTGTTGCTTTGAAATATATAAATTGTTTGCGCGAATCGTTTGTCTGGGGAGTTACCAATTGGGTTGCAAAACTTCACAAATCTGAAAGGCCTGTAAGTTTCAAATTGTTTCTCCAACCTACAAGGGTTGTGCCTATTAATTACATCTAATGTTACTGTTACATTCTAAGAGACCTTGAAGCCAACCAGTTCTGTGGGCCGATTCCTGGTGAGCTTGGTAACTTAATCAACCTAACAGAATTGTAAGACCCTTTTGCATCCAAACCATTTTTGACAAAACCACAAGAAGTTTTTGCTATTGATCTTTTCTAAAACTGGGATTTGCAGGAAACTTGGGTCCAATCAATTTAGAGGAAGCCTGCCTAGCTCTCTCGCGAGACTGATTAATCTTGAGGATTTGTTAGTTGTTCCGTTCTCTCTCTACTTGGAAATGGAATTGTTTATATATGCTTTGTTTCTTCCTAATATGAATTGTTTGGTAGTGAATTTATTTGATGCTTACATAATGGTTATCTCCCTATATGAATGGATAGTCTGGAAAGCCTATAAAGTTTTGTTTGTATTCATTTTGTAGTAGGGTAAGCGATAATAACTTTACTGGCATCATCCCAGAATATATTGGCAAATGGTCTCGGCTTCAAAAGCTGTAAGTTTGTCCTTCACCAATTATTGTAATTTCTCTTGTAGTTTTCTTTTCTGTACCGTCTAAATTGTGTTGGTTATGATCAGCAGATTTCTATATGCATGTGGACTCAAAGGACCTTTTCCGGATGCAATTGCGCGCTTAGAAAATCTGATTCATCTGTAATAACTTAGCCTCAATAATTTAGCAAACGTAGAATTCATATGAGACTTGTTTTAAACGATGTGTTTTCATGTGCAGAAGAGTTAGTGATACAACTGGGATAAACTCTTTTCTAAATATATCCAGCAAAGGCATTCGAACCCTGTATTTATTTCACATTGATCTGTTTTTTCTCTTGAAGCTTGACTCTATCTGAAATGTGCAAACTATAGTTTCTGTTCCTGTTCCTACTCCAGGGTCTTGAGGAATGTGGATTTATATGGGTTGATTCCTTCTGACATCTGGACTATGCAAGTTCTAGATACACTGTAAGTTCTTTCTGGTCACAATTTAAAAGACATTGTAAGTTTGAAATTTCTTAGATCTACCTGCTGAAAATTTTGCATGTGACTAGATGCGTTTATTCATGAGATTGTTGATTGATATGCTTGTTAAATTTACTGGACTATTATATTTATATGTGTATGTATAGATTTTCATGTACTTGTGGGTAAGGACATGGATAAACATCATAGAGAGAAAATGGTAACCTTTCGTAAGAGGGATATACCATTATAGAGAGAATGGTCTTTGAAGTTGTCTATATCTATACCATTAAAGTAGTTTGAAACCTCACTATTAGTTTCATTTCATAGATCCAGAAACACTAATATCTCTCTATGAATGTTTGTCAAACTCGAATTATATCTTTTAATAAATGTCTTTAGTGCTCACTGAATCAAGCTATATTTCTTCTCACTTTGGTTGAACGCTTTCCAAATTCGTATACATCGATTTCTCACCGTGGGATTGACTCAGATGGCATCCTCCTCAACAAAGTTCAGTGCCTCGTCCAAGTGACCAGATGTTAAAAATATTATTTGGCGTGAGCTCCAAGTTAAGAATTAAGAATGGGTTTAATTTCTTGGTTTAGTAAACCGGATCGGTCAAGTTCAAAGAGATACTAGTTATCTTCTAGACGCGGCGTTTTGAAACTGATGTGTGAAATTCACTCTAACCACGAATTTTTTTATTTTCTCCCTTAATTTTGGGTACTCTGGAATTTTATGTGTTGGGACTTTGAAAACCATTCACTCAACAGAGAGACATGAAGAGAGGCTAAAATTTTTTTGGTTTAAATGCTAAGAAAAGAGAGACTAAACTTTCTCACGAAACACTCTCTTCAATTCTAAATCAGGTTCTTGCTTCTTCTTCTTTTGTTTCCTGATTTCTAGTTACTTGTTGCTTCTGATTTTTACTTTTCTGGGTTTTACGGTTACTGTATCAAAATTCGAAAGTTTTAATTCTGGAATCCTCTGTGAATTGCTCATCCGAAATGGTGCGTAGGAATTTCTGGGTTTGATGTTGATTGATGAAAATTAGCTTCGGTGGAGAAATAGGCTTTTACTGTAATTGAATCTTGTTGGGCTAATAGAAAAGAATTTCAGAATGTTAGGGTATATTATCTCAAGGCTAGGAATTGATTATGATTTAATAGATGATTAGTGCTCAGATTTTAGTAAATTGTAAGCATTCTGTCTAACCAGTTAAGGAAAAGCTAAAACTCAGCTAAGACACATAATTTGGTCTAGTCCAAGAAAAAAATCAGCTGCTTCAAGCCTTAGCTATAGTTCTAATGTAATAACTAGCCTAAGGTTGATCATAGCATATATCTGTTTTAAGTTGGTTAAAGAGCAGTTAGTAGGGGATGGGTTTATATTGTTCAGAGTGTAGAAAAACTCAACATCATTATAAATAGAAATCTTTGTAAAGCCGAAATCTATCACATGTTGATGGTTTGTATAATTTCGAATCTGTGTAACTGAGCTTCTTGTAGACAAGTGCATATCTTTTCAATTGACTCATTGAGAAATCTTATCTCGTTCAGAACATTTTTAGGTGGTAGAACAATATCAATGGCTCTGGTGGTGTTAGGTGGCAAAGCAGCCACAATGCCGCTTTGTACGAATGCTCTTCCTCTATGTACCAACACCAAAGCATGTTTCCTAAGCGCATCAGCAGTTCCGCTATTCTCACCAGCTCCTCACCTCCCTTTTAGATCCCTTTCCATCCGCTTGAAGCTCTCACCACCTGTTTCACGGTCTCGCAGTGTGGTATCTTCTGTTCTGTCAGAAGACAGGGCTACCGATGTGAGTGCCTCTGGGACGGATTCATTCAAGTTGACTTACTTGGAGGTGGGTTTTCTTCATATGGGTCGTTTTGGGACAGCACACAATGTTTTAACATATGTAATATCATAAGTAAATATTACATCTTTTTGATTATTAATATGTCTTCTATTTTGTGGTAGTTAGGGCAATAGCTGGCTATGGGAAACAAGTGGATTGAAAATCCTGGTTGATCCTATTCTCGTGGGTAATTTGGATTTTGGAATCCCATGGCTCTATGATGCTGCCAAGAGATATATAAAAGGCTACAAGGTAACACTTGTGTTTCTTTTTATCATTCTATTCATATAATCTTTTGTGCAAAATTTATTTGCTAATAAACATGAAACATCATCAGCATTTTGAGTATATTCAGGATACCAAACATAGCTGAGATTTTTTTTTACATGCATTGCGGAGATTCTCTCATGGAATCTAATTTGCATTGGAGTTAGATCATCTTCTCTCTCTCACTGAGATTGTAAGTTTGTAAGATTTTTATTCGGTGCAGCTTGATGACCTCCCTGAAGTTGATTGCCTGCTCATAACTCAAAGCCTTGACGATCATTGTCATCTGAATACCCTTAGACCACTTTCTGAGAAATCTCCAGACATAAAGGTCATTGCAACTCCAAATGCAAAGCCGTTGCTGGACCCTCTTTTCAGAAATGTATGTGACTTGTTTCGTTTTTTCTTATGCCCATATTTCTTCATCCCTATCCTATTCTCAACTGGATCTGTAGATTAATCTTCAACAAAAATAATGAGAAAGAGGTAAATATAATTGTTTCTGGAGTTTCATTATAGGTTACCTATCTGGAACCCGGAGATAGCTACGAGCTAAATGCAAAAAACGGTTCTAAGGTTCAAATTAAAGCTACAGCAGGACCTATCCTCGGTCCACCTTGGCAACGACCTGAAAACGGGTAAAAAAGAGCTATCCTCAAGTTTCCAATAGCTCCATAGATATGTAACTGCAACAATAATTTATTCCATTTTTTCCTCTGTATTGTTCTTTAGGTATCTCCTTGTATCCCCTGAAGATCAGATATCTCTCTACTACGAACCGCATTGTGTATGCAACATGGAACTTCTAAAGAATGAAAGAGCTGATATTGTAATCACACCGGTCATCAAACAACTTCTCCCACAATTTACTCTTGTTTCTGGTCAAGAAGATGCTGTCCAGCTCGCCAAACTCTTGAAAGCCAAGTAAATAATCATATCCTACCTGCTGTTCTTTTCTTTCCAAACTCTTGCGTTTTTGTAGTTTTTAATCCGTTTAATCTTGGACATTGTAGGTTTGTTGTGCCGATGCAAAATGGCGAGCTTGATGCAAAGGGAATTCTATCAAGCATAATAAAGAAAGAAGGAACGATTGAATCATTTAAGGTGCCACTTTCTCTAAACCCAATAGAAGAAATGAAATCTAAATGAAATATTGGTTCCATCCATCAATGATGTTAATGGTTTAGATGTTTGATTCGTAAATGCAGGAATTATTGTTAAAGGAGCTCCCAAAAGCTCAAGTATTGGAGCCTAAAGCAGGCGTGCCGCTAGAGATCATGGCTCCATCGTCGGACATTTAGAAAGCTATAGAAAGTAAGGGTACATGAGAATACATGTAAATATATATTAGGCACTGTCGTTTTTTTTTTTTTTCTCACATCAAAGGCTTAATATAAATAGAATGAGACCTCAACCTTATACATAAACGAGGGGAGATAATCTCCACCACTTGTGAAATATAAAATCTAAAAAGACAGAAACTACATTAAGTCCACTCTAGATTATCTTATTCAACCAACATAAAACCAAAAGGAGAATAAAGGATTCAGACCAAATGATACGAGAATTAAAAAGGACTCTCCTTTGTCTCCAATGGAACAGTGAATCCCTGAGGCTTCAAAGAAGTTTCGTCGAAAAAGTTGGCCAGTAATTTTACTTCTAGATCATCCAATAAACTGTAAAACGAGTTGATTTCTTCTACCATTTTCTTCATAACGGTTGAATTTAAATATACTCCGGCGGTGAAACCCATCTGTGTAAACCAACTCAAGCAACTCTGATTTAGCAGAGATTTACTCCTCCAAAAGTTAGCTAAATTCACAGCAAAACATAATCACCAACAACCTTGAGGAAAATTGACAAATTGATTTATAGATCAGATCTAAAAATTGGGTGAATCTATGGAACGACTACGAGATCTGGATAATGAGGATCGAAATTTATTAAAGATAAAAACTAAAAAAGAAGAAGCAAATACCCAAACAACAGAGAAAGAAATCAGGATAACATTGGAAATAAAAGCTCGGATAATCTGAGGTGAAGGCCCACGCAATCACAAAAGGAGAAACGACATAGAGTCGAAGATGTACGGGCAAAGCAGATGAAGCAGCCCAGAGGAAGAGAGCCAATTGAAACTCGCAAAAACGAGGAGAGAGATCTGAGAGATTTGTTAAGACTAAGATGGAAAGGGGAGATTGTTGATTTAGGTTAATCGAAATTATGACACAAAGAATTATAAAGAATGACTCTCTTTATTAGTTTAGGAAACCCAACGCAAAACCATACATTGGCATCTCCTTATATAGGCTAAACAAGTTCCTATTACAATTAGGAAAACTTATATTTTAGATAACTCCAAAAATATCTTATAAATCTTATTTAACCTAATTACCTAACTTGCTCAACAAGTCTTTGACATTAAGCTTAATCTAACATTCTCTCCTCTTTAAACTTAATGTCGATCTCTTTTATGTCTTTCACTCCAATGTAGTCTCTCATTTCCTTGAATTTGATCTTTCCAAGAGCCTTTGTTAGAATATCCGCCTTTTGCTTATTCCCGGGAACATGTTCGACTTCTATTAGGCCATTCTCAACACATTCTCTTATGAAGTGATACCTTGTATGAATATGCTTGCTTCTTCCATGGAAAACTGGACTTTTAGTGAGTGCAATGGCCGACTTGTTATCAATGAATATCATCGTTCTTTCATAGCTTATACACGTGATTTCGGTAAGAAGTTCTTGAAGCCAAATGGCTTGTTTTGCTGCCTCAGTTCCAGCCATAAACTCGGCCTCACATGAAGACAAAGCAACCGTGTCTTGCTTTTGTGAGCACCATGTTATTGGACTATCTCCAAGATAGAAGATGTGTCCGGTAGTACTTCTTCCATCATCCGGATCAACATTAAAACTACTATCACTATAACCAACAAGTCTTGGTACCTTTGACGTGGATTTCGTGAACTCCAAACCATAGCTTGTTGTGCCCTTTAGATACCTAAGACATTGCTTCATGGCAGCTCCATGGGATTCTCTCGGACTTTGCATATGTCGACTCAAGACTCCTACACAATAAGACAAATATGGACGAGTATGTAACAAGTAACACAAACAACCAATATTCCTACGGAAATCCGTAGCATCTATCTCTTCCTCCTCCTCCGATTTGGATAATTTCAATCTCGAGTCCATTGGCACATAAACCAAATTACACTCACTCATGCCCGACTCCTCTAGTATTTTGAGTGCATACCGCTTTTGGTTCAATGTGATTCCTCCATCTTGTTGATACACCTCAATACCAAGACAGTAAGTTAGCCTTCCAAGATCACTCATTTCGAATTTCGTTGACATCTCTTCCTTGAACTCATTAATTGCTTTTCTACTTGTTCCGGTCACAAAGAGATCATCTACATAGACAGCTATCAATAGACAATCTTGTGCCATTACCTTTCTATAAACTGATGGTTCTTTGGTACACCGCTCGAAATTCAACTCTTTGAGTACTTTGTTCAACTTGATATTCCAAGCTCTTGGTGCTTGTTTCAAACCTTATAAAGCCTTTTTAAGTTTATAAACCTTTTGCTCACTCCCCTTGACCTCAAAACCTTCGGGTTGTGTCACATAAACGGTTTCCTTGAGTTCTCCATTGAGGAACGCCGTTTTGACACCGAGATGATGAATCTCCCATCCGTAGGTGGCGGATAGATTTACGAGAAGTCTAATTGTCTCAAGTCTTACAACTGGTGCAAATACTTCTTCATAATCTATTCCATGCATTTGAACATAACCCTTAGCAACCAAACGAGCTTTATACTTCTTTATGCTTCCATCGGAATTCTGCTTGATCTTAAAGATCCATTTAAGTCCGATTGCTTTTGTACCTTCCGGGAGATCTTCAAGATCCCATGTTTCGTTCTTAACAATTGATGAGATCTCATCTTCACAAGCATCAATCCACACTCTTAACGTTTTTGCTTCTCCAAAAGTTCTTGGTTCTTCTTCTAACGATAAAAGCAACATTTATCCTTCTCTTTCGGCAAGCAAGACATAATCTTCAAGATGTTTTGGCTTTGTAGTTTGTCTTTGTGACCTTCTTGGGTTTAGATTAGGTTCCTCTTGCTTCTCTTCATCGTTAGTTTCATGCTCATCGGATTCTACCAAATCTATTGTAGTTTCTTGATTGTTGCTTGCAGCACAAGTTTCGTTGCTTTCCTTTGAAGCAATCGAATTTTCTCTCCCTTTTGTCTCTTTTCTTTCTTCTTCTTTGTATGAAACAAGATCAAAACGAAACCCTTGATCATCACTAGTTGACGCCATGTTGATGATGTTCCAATTCCACCCCTTAGTCTCATCAAATACAACATCTCGACTCACAACAATCTTTCGAGTAAATGGATCAAATAATCGATATGCTTTTAATCCCGGCTCAGTTCCGAGATGTACAAGCATTCTTGATCGGTCATCTAGCTTCTTTAAGTGTGGTGTCTCGATTTTAGCATAGCTTATACACCCAAAAACTCGAATATGACTAATATTGGGAATCTTTCGTTTCAAAATCTCATACGGTGTCTTTCCCTTTAGAACTTTCGAAGAAACCCGATTGATAAGATATGTAGAATGCCTTACTGCTTCTCCCCATAAGTAGTTTGGCATATGCATATGCTTCATGATACTCCTAGACATCTCCATGAGTGTTCGATTTCTTCTCTCAACTACCCCGTCTTGTTGTGGAGAATATAGTGCCGTGAGATATCTTTTAATCCTGTTTTGCCCACAAAATACATCAAAATCTGTGGACAAAAATTCTCCACCTCTATCCGTTTGAAAGGCTTGTATTCTTTCATTTGTTTCTTGCTCTACTATCTCTTTTAAACACTTGAATTTATTGAATGCTTCTCCTTTCTCCTTCAATAAACTAGTCCACATATAACGACTTTTATCATCTATAAGCACAAAGATATACTTATTTTCAGCAGCCGTAGAAGGTGTTATAGGACCACAAAGATCTCCATGTACAAGCTCTAAATTCTTCTTCGCTCGATAAAGAGTTGTTTGTGGAAAGCTCTTTCAAGTTTTTTTTCCAAGTAAGCAAAATCCACATATCTCTTTGTCAATACTCATCTTTGGAATTCCTTTTACAAACTCGCCATTGATCATTCTCCTCATGGTGTCGAGATTCTCGAGTGCCATCTTCTAGACTCACTAATTTGAGTTAGATGCAACTGTGTACTATCTCTTATATCCATAAGTACCTTGTGCAAGCGATTCTTGCCTCTTTTAGCTCTAACAATGAGCTTTCCATCTCGATCATGCATAATTAGATTGTCATCTCTTAACCTAATGTCACAACCCTCCTCTGTTGCTTGTCCAAGACTTATTATGTTGCTCTTCAAATCGGGAATATAGTACACATCTTTCATCACCTTCTCATTCCCCTTTTGATCAACGAAAGCTACCGATCCCTTTCCTTTACTATCTATTTGTGAATCATCACCAAATCTCACCTTCCCGATGATGTTCTCATCAAGATTTGTGAAGTATCTTCTATCTCCGCACATGTGATTACTAACTCCATTATCAAGATACCAAGTATTTTCCTCCTTATTCTCGAATTTACTTGGTACAAAATTTTCTTCATTAAGAAACACGACCTCATGTAAGAACAAGTCATCACCTTATTGATTTTCTTGTTTTTGACATCTTCTTGTATCTCTCGTAGCTTAAGTAATCGATCCGAACACTTGGAAGCAAAGTGTCTGTATTTGTCACAACGGTAACAAATCACTTTGGACATGTCAAAATCTCCATTACCTCGACCTTGTCCCCTACCACGACCACGTGCTCCTCTTCCTCTTCCACTCCCATTATCACTTGATTCCCTTGCTTGATTTCAAGACTCCATGTACATCAATTGCTTTTGATCTTCTTGAGATTCCTCTTCTTCTTCTTCAAGGATTCGTTCTTCATAGGCTTTTAGACGTCCTACAACATCCTCAAAGCTTGCTGTTTTAAGATCCAAGAGTTGCAACCATATGCATAAACTTCTTCCCNGTTGCTCAAGAGTTGCAACCATATGTATAAATTTCTTCCTAGGAAGACACTTAAGAAACTTCTTCACCATCTTAGTCTCTTCGATTTTAACTCCAAGGGAAGAGGATTTAGAAGCAATTGCTGAAAGCTTAGCTACAAATTCATCAACGGATTATGTTTCTTTCATCTTAAGACGATCCAATTCCGACATTAAGGTTTGTAATCTTGCTTCCTTAACACGCTCAGCTCCTAGGTTTCGTGTTTTTATGGCTTCCCATATCTTTTTCACTGAACCTAATTCTCCTACTTGTAGAATAAGTTCCTCCGGTATGGATTGAAATAGGAGTGTCATCGCCATGTTGTTCTTCTTTTTATCATCGATTTCTGTCTCAATCACCTCCCATACTTCATGTACATTGAGACAAACTTTCATCCTCATGGCCCAAACAGTATAGTTTGTCCCTGTTAGCATCGGACATACTATAGTGGAAGAGCCTCCTCCACCTTTTGATTTCTCCACAAACACGATTTGGTTATCACCCATTGTGAGTCGATTTTTGTTTGCCTTCGCAAACTCTAGTTTTTGATCACGAGTACCTCTTGAATCGATTTCACCTTACAACCTTCGCTCTGATACGAATTGTTGATTTAGGTTAATCGAAATTATGAAACAAAGAATTATAAAGAATGACTCTCTTTATTAGTTTAGGAAACTCAATGCAAAACCACACATTGACATCTCCTTATATAGGCTAGACAAGTTCCTATTACAATTAGGAAAACTTATATTTTAGATAACTCCTAAAATATCTCATAAATCTTATCTAACCTAACTTGCTCAACAAGTCTTTGACATTAAGCTTAATCTAACAAAGATGAAAGGAAACAAAAATAAAATAGGATGAAGAGAATAAAGCAAAGAGGGGACCGACACCAGCGCTGTGGAAGCCACTGCTCACCATCGCTGTGGAAGCCATTGCTCGCCAGCTCTAGATCTGAAGAAAGTTGATGAGAAGTTTTAGTGAAAAGTGAGAAAAAAAAATTTTAGAGATTTTGTCCTGTTTTGTATTTGTCGTTTTATTTTTCTATATTAATGATTATTAGTATGATTATTATTACAATATTATGTCCTCATTATCTATGATCTTCGTGTTGTTTGACGTACACAATCGCACCATTACTGTGTTGTTATCCTTAATACTATTTTTTTTTTGTCAACTGAAGATCTTATTAAAAGAAAAAGAGGGAAACTTCAAACGTACAAAGAAACTGAAACACAAGCTTATCTTTTACAACTACGAGCAAGGAAATTAGCTCTATGATTCAGACCACGAGGAATAACATAAATAGTGAAGTGATGAAATGAAGATTTCAACCTCGAGAAGTCTTCTAGATAAGAGGAGAAAGCAGGCTAGTCTTCCGGATTAGATACCATCATCAAAACATCAGAGCAGTCTGTGGCAAGATCAATCTCCAAGATATCAAGAGAAAGGAGACACTGCATTGCCCATAAGACCGCCTCGACTTCCGAATGTAACGCTGATAAACTTCTCGGAATCGACCTTGCACCCTGACATACGCCCTCCACTGAGTCTGGGAAGCAAAACCAATCAATACCAGAAGCTCTATCTGATGTGTGCCAAGCTCCATCTACAAAACAACGATAACCAATGAAACCCGGATTTGACACAATTGGACGGGCCACCTCACTCCAACATGGAGACGCATCAACAAAGGCACCATCGGAGCTAGGTTCAAACTTTTTGTTTACATGAAACCATTCCGCCGCATCCAATTCTGCTTGTCTTAGAATATCCCTAGGGTCATTATCTGAATTTGAGTAAACCTTCGCATTTCTCGCCTTCCAAATATGCCATAAAATCCACGGAAACACTGTATTCTTGGCTTGATCCGGTAGTCGCTAGAATAAGAAATCAATATTGGACCAAACTGAAGGACCCGGAAAACAATTAATAGCTGAAAGTATATCTAATAAAGCCCAAGTCTAAAATGCTGGCGGGCATTCGAATAAAACATGATTTATCGACTCTCCATCCGCCCCACATCTAACACATGAATTATCACAATTTATCCCTCTACTCCGTAGCTTATCTTTAACAGCCACACAACCAAAAATCACTTGCCAAATAAAATTTCTTAACTTTGCTGGACATTTCAACTTTCAAGCATGAGCTTGTAAAATCTCCAAATTTGGGCATGTTGGACCCACGACATATAAGGAATGCGTTTCCTCAATCTTATAGCCTGATTTTACTGTATAAGGTCCTTATTTTGAAAAATGCCATCCCCAGTAATCAGACCGTCTAGAGCGAGAAATATGAAGACCTAAAACCAATTTAACATCCTCAGGAACTAAGAATTGTCGTAAAGGAATCTCACGCCAAGATCTAGTAATCGGATCAATAAACTGGTCAATCTTTAAATCCGAGAATAACCATGGTTCAATCCCCTTTGCTGGTCTCAGAACAACATCAGGAATCCAAGGATCCCGCCATACTGAGGTAGATTGGCCATCACCAATTCTTCTAATAATTCCTTTACTTACCAACGACCGTGCCGAAACAATACTTCTCCAACCATAAGAAGGAGAGTTAATACTAGAAGCCGTCATAGGATTATCATTTTTGAAATAACGACCCTTAAAAACTCTTGCAAAAAGAGAATTTGGAAAGTCCATTAACCTCCACAATTGTTTAGCAAGAAGAGCGGTACTAAATTCCTCAAGGACCCTGAATCCTAGGCCCCCAACACTCTTGGGTATGCATAGCTTCTTCCAATTCAACCAATGAATCTCTTTCAAGGTTTCCGAGTTACTCCACCAGAAATTGGCAATTGCGGAATTTAACTTCAAAATGACTGCTTTCGGGAGACGGAAGCAAGACATAACATAAGTTGGCAATGCCGTTAACACTGACTTAATTAAAACCTCTTTTCCACCTTTAGATAAGAATTTATAAGTCCAACTATTAATCCTTTCCATTAGCTTTTCCTGAACAAAGGAAAAAACTTTAATTTTAACTCCTCCTAAACTTTCTGGTAATCCTAAGTATGTGCCCATACCACCCAATGTATGAATACCCAGAGACCTATGAATGAGACACTTATTTTCCTCCAACACCGATGCCCAATTGAATAGAGGACTTATCAAAGTTAATCTATTGTCCATAACATTTTTCATAATCACCCAAAACATTTTTAATTGCAACAGCCTCCTCCTCAGTAGCCTTACAAAAAAAGAGACTATCATCTGCAAAAAGCAGATGAGAAACTCTCGGACTTTCTGTAGCAATAGCGATATCAATAATCTTATGATCAGACTCAGCTTTACGCAAAAGTGAGAACAACACCTCAGTACATATAATAAATAAATAAGGAGATAAAGGATCTCCGTGACATAGTCCTCTCTCAGGGATAATAGTACCCTGAGAACACTATATTCTCATAAAACTAATTTAGTTTGAATAAAAATGAAGAACACTATATATTTAATTTAATATTTTTACTATGTAGATATAAATACGCAAATTAATAAGATGTATTAAAAAGAAGTTGATTTTTATGAGAATATAGAATATATTCCTGAACATAAAGATCAACTTTTTCCACCGTCTCATTACAAATAATGTTTAAGGTTTTTACACATATTTAATTTTGTATTTTCCCAATTAAATCTATTATTTTTTAATCTATTTAATGATTATTCAACCAATCAAAAAGCAATATAGAGAATATTAATAGTCAAAACGGATAAAAATGTAATTAATTTTACATTGAAAATTGAAAACATCATATATTTTGAGACAAAAAATTGAATCTAAAATATCATTTATAATGAGACCGAATGAGTACTGTTTGGGAAAAACAAGTAGATATTTCTAAATCTCTTTGTTTATTTTTTAACAACGACTAAAGTTAAATAATTGAAAATATATTTATCAATCATATTTATCAATGATTTTTTTTGGCTAGATAATGGAAGCTGTAACAACCTGCAACTCGGCTAGCATTTTAGTCCTACCGAACTAGAGATAGTGGAACTTCATCTGAGGCATCGTATAGATGAAATAAGATTAGATGATCATAGTCACGTGATGGAAGACTTTAAATTATACAAAAAGGATCCTAGAACTATACGTTTTCCAACGCATCAGTATTTTCGCCCAAACACCTCATAATTCTTTGTTAGGCGCAGCATGAATGCCGACCCGAACAGAATTAATAGTAGATCCTAGAGAATGACGCTCGAGGTTACTGGAAACTCTCTTACAATAGGATTTGTTATTTATATAGTAGATTATGATGCTCAGTTGAATAAGTTGGCTCAATTTATTAGTGTCTATGTCATCTCCTCCTAGATTATAATAAGTATTTAAAACATAAATCCATCGAGATTATAATTAGTATTTTAAAAAATTTAGTATTTAAAACACCCAGAAACCATGCGAAATAGATGTGCATAAATAGGACATGCGCTTGTATTTGACAAAAAAAACATAAATCCATCGAAAAAACATAAACTCATTCATAACTCATACAAATTTCTTTTGTCAATACCATTATTTTCTTGATAATTGAAATTATCAAGCTTGCAATTTAATGCCTATATGATAAATATAAAATTTACTAACGAACTAATTAGAGTTTTGTTTGATAATCGATATAGTGATGAAAACAACGTTTTTAATGCCATATTTTTTACCAATCAATAATATTGTGTTTATTGCCGAACAAAATACATAAATGTACACTTTATATATTTTGGTTTAAAGATACAAGTTTTTTTTTGTTCCAAATATATTGGTATTTCATAGCTTATCGCATATTAATTGATTTGAAACAACTTTTTTTTGGATTAAAATTACACAAATATCATTTGTCCATGCAAAAAAATTTATCACTGAATAATGTGAAAAGTAATAGTTAATAATGAAAAATATGTAATGTTTAGTGTGTCATAACTTGCTAATCATTTTAAACTTATTTTAAATATTTTAATATACATTTTATCAAATAAAAAAGACGTATTAAGATTCGATCAGAATAAGTATATTATTGTAATTTGGTACTATCTTCCACCTTTAAATAAATTTAACCAATAGCGTTGTTAATTTCATTATGAGACTTTTTATATATTTAATTTTTTTTAGTCATTTGCATTTATGCCATGCTATACTTGTGAAAACTTAGTCAGTTATTTAATTCATCCAGACTTTTTACTCCCTTCATTTCTATAGTAGAACATGAACTAAATTCAACACCTTATTTTTTTCAATAAATGTGGTACAAAAATCACAATACATAGTGGTATAAGAAATTAGATGATTAACATAAATTTGGGAACAATAATTGAAGTAAAATGTAGTCTAAGATATAGTCAAAGGAAAGAGTAAAATCTAGTAACAATGAATTCCGATACAAATTATACAATACTTTGAAAAAAGAGTTTGAAAATATGATGAAACGTTTTTACTAGTAAAAAGAGGAAATGGTCAGTTAAATACTGAATTTTTGTGTTTTTACCTAAAATGCATAACATTTCGATTTGCCAAAAAAATATCATACTTTAATTGACCTAGTCATTTCGATATCCAATTTAGTCAAAATTAAACTCCGTTAAACGTTGTTTACTGTTCGTGAATTGGTTGTTAATGTCATATTTAAAACACAGCGTTTTACATTGAAATTACCAAATCAAATAGTTGAACCCTAATTTCTCTCCGATCTCTTCTCCCTTTTTCCGATCTCTTCTCTCTTTCTCCGATCTCTTCTTTTTCTCTCATCTCTTTCTCCCATCTCTTTCTCTGTTCTATTCGCTCTTTCTTCTCTGTTTCTCCCATCACTTCTTTGTTTTGATTCTCGATAGTTTGACTCTTCTTTTACAATATATAAACATAAGTTCAATTTTAGAGAGTTCCAATGGTGACAAACAGTCGATGCCGTTGAGACTGAGCTAAATAAGATGAAAATAGAGTTTGATGTAACAATATTACAGGAAATTCGAATAACTAATTGGTACCAAAGCTACAGCATTTTAGCATCAAAGGTAGTTAGGATACTTGAAGATTCACCTCTAATCTATCGTTATCTTTTATTTTTAAGTTTTTCCTTTTCTTTAAGCAACTAGGGTTTCCTATAATTATTATAGAAGGCATTGTTTAGCCTTTGTTTTACACTACCGATTATTTCAGAAACCTATTGAGACTATGAGACTTTGAGATCCTGATTCACAATTGTGAATTAGTTAGTCCAAGCTTTTGTTCTTCGAGAACATTGGTTTGACGTTATCCTTAATTAAGTATTTCTTTTCTATTCGAAATCCTCTTTCAGTTCTTAAAGCTTCTCTCTGTTTCTTACTTTGAAACTCCGGAAGACGTTTTCCTCTATCAAAGGTATCAGAACGCAATCTTTCCTCGTACACAACCATGGAGACTATGGAGTCACAACTAAAGGCTATGAACAAGATGCTGCTTACATAAGGAGAGTGTTGGGCTTCTCAGAAAGATCAGATTAGTGAGACTATCAATAGAACTATTGTAGTTGAAGGTGAGCATTTGGTTTCTCTTTTGAATCTGCTTGCAATCAGATAAAACTTAGTGTCTCAACCCTTGGCACAACCCTTGGCACAAGTTTCAGATGATTTAAAGGAAATTCATGAACTTGCATAAGTTGTGAAAAATCAAGATCCAATCGTCAAAACAGTGATGGAGGTTCATCAAACTACAGAACTTGTGACGAAGCCAAACCCGATCATTGAAACTACGAAGGATTTTGATTCGTACGTCGTGCCATTAGAGAGTATCATAGCATCACGGATTCCAGGTTCAGTTTCTAATATGTTGCTCGTTCATGATGACTTAATTGTTTGTGATGAGAAATTTCATGAGCTTGCTAAAACAGTACTTGTACCGGACAACACAACCAAGTCTTATCGCCATGAACGCAAGTACAACGTTGAAGGGAACGAGCCAAATCATCATACAAAGCAGCCACGTCCGAAAATTGTCCACCATTCAATGTTCAAAGTTCAACACAGCCACATCATCTACTCTGTTTTGATCAAAGCTCTACTTCAATGGAAAGAATATCCTCCAGACCATTGTTATTCACAAAAGCAACGTTCATGAACCTTGAGGACAAGCTTCTTAAGCGAAGGAGATTTGTTACAGGAAATTCAAATAACTAATTGGTACCAAAGCTACAGCGTTTTAGCATCAAAGGTAGTTAGGATACTTGAAGATTCACCTCCAATCTATAGTATCTTTTATTTTAAAAATTTTCCTTTTCTTTAAGCAACTAGGGTTTCCTTTACTTATTATATAAGGCATTGTTTAGCCTTTGTTTTACACCACCGATTATTACAGAAACCTATTGAGACTATGAGATCCTGATTCACAATTGTGAATTAGTTATTCCAAACTTTTGTTCTTCGAGAACATTGGTTTGACGTTATCCTTAATTAAGTATTTCTTTTCTATTCGAATCCTCTTTCAGTTTCTTAAAGCTTCTCTTTGTTTCTTACTTTGAATCTCCGGAAGATGTTTTCTTCTATCAAACAAGAGAGATGGTGTATGAGCTGCACAAAAACGAATTGGAGAAGGGAGAAGAGAGTTGAAAATGATTAAGATTATCTGCATATCTTGTTTTTGTATAATTGTAATTGCAAAACGTTTCTTCTGATGGGATGATGTTGATGTCGTAAGTCTTGTTGAAGTAGTCTTGTCGTAATTGGTTCTAATTGTTGAAGTTGTAAAGTGAATTAAAAGAGTGATGTTGGACTCTTGTTTCCTCTTTTGTGTTAATAGATGATTTTTTGTGTTTGTGTTTGAAGAATTGTTCTCGTTTTATGAATTTGGTTTTGATTTCGTTACATATTCTTGGAATTAGAAGTTGACATATACAGGTTACAATGTGATGTAATAATGCTGCAGCAAGCTAAATGGAACAAAGCAATATGACTGTTGAAGTCTTATTGGTATACGGCTGTAACTTACGTGAATCAACATATGTGAATTAATAAATATGAATGTTGACCTGTACTAAAAACTCGATTTATAAGACATGTTCCATCTGATTGGTATACGGCTGCAACTTAAGTCATCAACTTATGCAACAGGTACAATCTCATTTCTATCTTTGGCTTCGTCCAAGTCGTCTTCTTGTTAATTATCACCTTCACGTTTGCATATAAAATTTATTAACCAAGTGGTGATTAATGATAGATAAACTACTCAGAATAGGTAAATAACTGACTTATTAATCAAGTGGCATTAGCATCACAAGTTAATATTTAATATTTGCTAAATCTATTCTCTTTAATCCTACCGACGACATCAACAACATGAACACTATGGATCTCGACATCAACAACAACACTAACAACAATATATGAATCTAGATATCAACGACAACACTAACAACAACACTATATGAATCTCAACAACACTATATGGAAGTGGATTTTTCTCTCACTTTCCACTACGTTTGAAGAAATCGACTCAAGCTCATCAAGCTCGTCATCTTCTAATTCGCTCGGACGTTTTCTTTTGCCTTTGTTTGTCATCCTGGGTATCCCAATTTAAATCAATCTCTCTCTAACTCACGATTACTCAATCTCTGTAATTTTGATCAAATTGACTAACAAATTTGGATCTATAGTTACAATTTTCGATATTTAGATTATTAAATTCTATATAAATAATTATTATAAAATATATAATTGTATTTTGGTTACTTCAGGTAACTACTCGGTTCCGTATCTATTTGGTTTCGGTTTTTTTGGTTCTTGAATTTAAGAACTGTTCGGTTATTTAGTTGATTCCGGTTTGGTTGGTATTTTGATTCCGATTATTATACCCAGACATAAACTTAACCCAATTTTGTTAAAACACATCGTTTTGCATATATCATTAACGATGAATTAAAAACAATAAAACCATTTAACGAAGTTTAACTTTTTGTTAACATTGACTTAATCAGATATCTAATTGGCTAGATCAACTAAAATTTAATATTTTTTCGGTAAATAAAAAAATTAAGTATTTTTGGATAAAAACGCGAAATTTCAATATTTAATTGACAATTTTTTTCATAGTAAAAATGTTGTATATATTCCAAAAGGAAAAAAAAGCATATGCTTAAATTCAAGAACAAGACATGATAAGAACCTACAGAAAGGGAAAACTAAAACAGAAAGTCAAAGAATTTGTCTGTGGAAATGAAGAAAGGATCTAATTAAGTTAGTAACCAAAGAAAAAGACCAGTCAACCTAAGAATCTTCTTGATATCACACAGAGGAAGAGAAACTAAACAAAATAAATAAATAAAAAACCCAAAAAAATAAAAAAAAATCTCAAACGCGGTTTCTGCGATTATTGAAGGTCAAAACCAGAAATGGTGTTGGTGGGAGGCTAAATCGATCGAAAGCTCAAATACTCTTATCTTCCCTTCAAGAACTCACAAACCCTAGATGAGTTGGTAGTCATCAATCATCGATTTTAAGATTTTTATTATATTGCGTGCATCTTAATGGAGAATCGTAAAGGCGGCATATCGAGCTCTGAAGCTTTGACCACGACTCTCCGTAATGCGATCCAAGCTCTGGGTCGTGGTTTCGATGTTACATCTGATGTTCGGCTTCTCTATTGTAAAGGAGCTCCTGGGTCAAGACTAGTTCTTATCGAAGAAGGACAAAACAGAGATCTTGAGTTATCTGATGGTTATATTCTTCCTAATGTCCCTGCTGATATTGAGTGCTCACGAGGAAGAAATAGCATACAGAGAATCCCTGTTTGCAGCTTTCGTCAGGTGAATGTTTTGTAACTTTCCCCCAATTTTTTGTTTGGCTGATGATTTTGAAATGCCATTGTTTAGATTTAAATTCGTATTTGTATATGTCTTGATTATGCATCTACTATTAGATGATGTCTGATTTGTTTGTGGAACCAGTAGGTCATAGGACCCTAATCTTACTTTGGACTTTTCTATATTTGGAAGCTTTACATTGAGACTGAGGCAATTGTAGTTTGTTCAAGTCAAATACTAAATGAAATTTATAACAGATACAGCTGTATCGGATTTTTGTCTGATCAATGTTGTTTGATATATTTGTATTCTTGGTTCTTTCTATTTTAAGTGTATATATAGCTTGGTGGAGACAAAACGAGTCATATACTGTCTTGTTTCTGGATATTCATTAGATATACCTTTTATTGGCAGATGGCAGAATACTTCAATGAGAGATCAGGTGTAAAAGGGAACATACCGCTTGGATGCTTTAACGCGATGTTCAATTACACAGGGTCTTGGCAAGTTGATGCAGCATCCACAAAATCTCTTGCTTTAGTTGGATATTTTATTCCACTTTATGAAGTTAAATTGGCAAAGCTTACATTGTTTTTGCGTGACGAGATAAGACGTGCTGTTCCTTCCTCTTGGGATCCCGCTTCCTTAGCTAGGTATAGTCTTCTCTTTGATACACCATGTTTTCTGCAGATTGTATCATCTATTCTTGCTTCTTATAACCTCCATATAAACATGGCATCAAAGATTCACACTAGTGGAATGTTAGAGAACAAATTTATGAAGGAAAATAGAAAAATGATATAAAAAAATTTGTGAAGAACACGTTTTTGCTGATCGTTGTAATTAAAAATGTTCCGAATATTCCTGAAGCGACATTTATATGTGACTCTTAATGACCTTTATCATGATTCTTATGTGGTTTCTCCACTTGTTTACTCTTTTGGTACAGCTTTATCGAAAATTACGGCACTCATATTGTAACATCAGTGACGATTGGTGGAAGAGATGTAGTTTACATCAGACAGCATCAGTCTTCTCCTTTAGCAGTATCTGAAATCGAAAACTATGTCAATGACATGACAGAGCACAGATTTCATGAAGCAGAGAGTCAGTCTATTACAGGCCCCTTAAAATACAAAGACAAGGTTAGTACAACTTCACGGGACATGGCGAGACTACTCTTGTAATCGAGTTTCATTTTCTCTTAAGACTATTGTTAAATGAAGATATTAGCTGAAAAAGTTCTCTCCTGTAGGATATTACAGTAATATTTAGGAGAAGAGGAGGTGATGATCTTGAGCAAAGCCATGCTCGATGGGCAGAGACTGTACCTGCAGCTCCAGACATTATCAACATGACTTTTACTCCAATTGTTTCTCTGCTTGATGGTGTGCCTGGTCTAAGGCATTTAACACGTGCTATCGAACTTTACTTGGAATGTGAGTTTCTATTCAAACAAAGAAACGTCTTTATATTCGAATCCACCAGTTGACATACTTAAAACATTTTTCTCTCCTGACCCTATTACCAGATAAGCCTCCTATCGAAGATTTGCAATACTTCTTGGATTTCCAAATAGCTCGAGCTTGGGCTCCCGAACAGAATAACCTCCAACGTAAAGAACCTGTGTGTCCTTCTCTTCAATTTAGTTTAATGGGTCCCAAACTATTCATCAGCGCTGATCAGGTAACACAGTGCGGTCAATTCATTTATTGGTTACAATTCAGTTTATGTATGAACTGATAATATTTTCCTTTGGGTATTTTCAGGTAACAGTTGGACGTAAACCAGTCACAGGCCTAAGGCTGAGCTTAGAAGGAAGCAAACAAAACCGTCTCTCTATCCATCTACAACACTTGGTCTCTCTCCCAAAAATTCTGCAGCCACATTGGGACTCTCACGTGCCAATAGGTGCACCGAAATGGCAAGGACCAGAGGAGCAAGATAGCCGCTGGTTCGAGCCAATTAAATGGAAGAACTTCTCTCACGTAAGCACCTCGCCGATTGAATATACAGAGACCCACATCGGCGATCTCTCGGGCGTTCACATTGTCACCGGAGCTCAGCTCGGGGTTTGGGATTTTGGATCAAAAAACGTTTTGCATTTGAAACTACTTTTCTCTAAAGTCCCCGGTTGCACAATAAGACGGTCTGTTTGGGACCACACTCCGGTTGCTACCTCAGGGAGACTGGAACCGGGAGGTCCATCTACATCGAGTTCGACTGAGGAGAAGAGAGAAGACATGTCAGGGCAATCAGGGAAACTGGCTAAGATAGTGGATTCGTCGGAGATGTTGAAAGGACCACAGGATTTGCCTGGACATTGGCTTGTGACTGGATCAAAGCTTGGCGTTGAAAAGGGTAAGATTGTATTGCGTGTGAAGTATTCGTTGCTAAATTATTGAGAGATTTAGATGAGATCTTGATTTTACTGATGGCCGGAAGTTTTTTCCGTTGGCCGGTAATTTTTCCCGTCAGCATTCTTTGCACAGCGAATCTTTTATTGTACATGTTGCGGTTGCTTGAGGGTCCCGTTCGGTTTGGTTCCACATTAGTTCTGTTTGGTTTTGGTTTTGGTTTGGTTTATTTTAATTTTTGGTCCGGTTTGGTTTTTGTAGACGATTTTATTAAATCAGAGATGTAAATTGTAGTCGGATCGACACATGGTCGATTTACGGCCGTTTCATGACACGCTTCTATATAGGCTTGCCATGTATCACAATCATCACAAAGAATATTATCACATCATAATACATTATTTAAACAAGAAACTGAAGCCAAAATTGAAACTAAAGATCTCAAAATATACACAAATTTTGGAAAACAGAAAAGAAACAGAATTGAAGGATGGCTTCGAACGGCAACGAAACACAGGTGCCTCCCGGAGATCCGGTGATGGTGTCGACACAAATGATCAATACTGGAACAACGATCATGCAGCGGCGGTTACCGGTGAAGCAGATGAGCTCTCATGTTTCTACTTTTGCGATTTACGGTGGAGACATGTCCCGGCATATAGAGACTCACCACTATGTCCACCGAGTCAACGACGACTTCCTCCAGTGCGCCGTTTATGACTCTGACCGTTCCGATGCACATCTCATAGGTATTTTTGTTTTTATACAGTAGCAACATCGAATGCCATATTTGAAAACTTACAGAGTGAAGTTGTTTTTGAAGGAATTGAATATATTATATCGGACCGACTATATGAAAATCTTCCTCAAGATGAACAAAAGCTTTGGCACTCTCATGCTTACGAGGTTAAGTCAGGCTCATGGGCTTATCCACGATTGCCTGAGGTTGTGGCTGCACCAGAGCTCAACAACATTGCCAAAACGTACGGAAAGTTTTGGTGCACTTGGCAGATAGACCGAGGTATCTCTCTGATCTTCAAACCGGTGTGAATTGGACTGATTTTATGTAAACCGTTTTTATGAGTTTTTATACCGATTAATCATGTGGTTAATAAATCGGTTATGGTGTGGATTCGGTTTGATTTTACCGGTTTTGTTGCTTTGAACACTCATTTGTTCACGTCTCTGTTTCTGATAGGAGACAAGTTACCAATGGGTGCACCCGAATTGATGATGTCACCACAGGGGGCTGGTCATGGGGTCTTAAAGCCGGAGTTGGTGAAGACAAGAGATGAAAAATACAATATTTCGACCGATGGCTTGAAGCACCGAAGAGCCGAGATTGCTGAACCAGAGTGGATCAATCCAATGGCTGATTACTGGAAGCAACATGGTAAGTGTTTTGTACTCGATATTGTGGAAGTCGAGATGAACCGTAACGCGCAATTTCCATAAACAATGTCCTCATTTGTATGAATGATGAAGCAGTATAGAAATTGTGCCATAAATATATAATAATGTTGACGTTGTTTTTAGATTACGTCACGAACATAGTACAGTACATAGAAAGATCACAAGCATTAGTTTGTGTAATCTTATTTTTACTTTTGTTCTTCAAAGCTGTGCCAACCTTGAAATATCCATAGGGTAAGCATCAGAAGGCGATTGTGCGTTGTATGATCTCCTTGCGATAACTATGTTTGCAGCCTCGGTAGGGTGAAACGCATCCCAGAACACATAGGCCTTACGGTCTCTACATGGTCTTTGCCCTGGTAAACATGTGATCTGACCAGCATTCCTCCCGATCCCGCAACATCCTGCGTTTGTCACTCTAAACCCTGAAAACAAAAGAAACAAAGACATTAACTTCGGTTTTGTTGACATTGAAAAGAAAATGTCGGTTGTGTGTGTGTTTATACCAAATCTAGAGGGGTTTCTGATCATGTCCTGGAAAATGTCATAAGCATTGATGTAGATAAACTTGGCATCAGGATGATTGTTGTTGAGCTGATCAACTAGAGATTTAAGCTTGCTGTTGAAGATTTGGTTCGCTGAGTTGATGCGATCTACGCAAGTCCTACCGTCGCGACTTCCTGCGAGCGCGTTCGGACTACAACCGATTGCTCCTATTCCGATCAAGGCAAACTTTCTAGCTCCATTGTTGTATAGTATCTGCACAACCACCCCAAAAGCTATATATTAATTACCAAATGGGTCGACTCTAGGGGCTTGTAACTTTGTTTTGATTAAGGATCTAATGACACAAAAGTAGAGATAAGACGAATCATCAGAGAAAACATACATTGAGCTGAGTGCTGTAGCGATTAATGAGATCAGTAGCGAACTGTTCAGGTGTGAATTGTCTGCTTGAAGAGTAAAACGTAGGCATGAAGTAATTGTTGAGGTAGTCATTGCTTCCTACACCAACAGAGTAAATACATCTTTTGAGGTAATCAGCCGCCTGAGTCTCGTCTCCTAGTATCTGCACCACCTGCGATACCGTGTTTTGGTAGTTCCTAACTTGCCCACTAAAGCTTATCCTTTGTCCCTTCATTTCACAAAACACAGAACACAGGTTGGAACATTTTTTAATACTTTTGCATGAAGTGTTGAGATTAAGTAATTTTATGTTTTAGTTACCAATTGTCGACCAGTTTCTTCTCGGATTCCGGCAGCTGCTGAAGCATAGTTCATCCCTGAGAGTATTTGCCGACCACTCACAGTATTGTACGCAGGAATGTAGCCATTAAATCCAAGTAGCTCAGCTTCATTAATACAAGGTCCAAAACCGTATTAGACTAGTAAATTAGTAACAACTCTAGCTACTTAAGTTATATAGAGAATGTAAAAAGGACTCATACCGAGTTCATCAACGGTGGTCTTGCCGTTGGAGAAACGGCCGGTGGGGCCGCCGAAATCAATACCGTAAGGGTAATAATCGGATCTAGCAATAGAAATAAGACCATTGTTGTTTCCATTGTCAACCAAAGAGTCACCAAAAATGAAGTAACATGGAACTTGAGGTTGTGCTTGTGCTTTTACTACACTAGACCCGAAACTCAACAACATAATCACTACACACAGTTTACTTAAGTAACTCTCCATTTCAAAACCAAAGTCTTTGAAAGTATTGAAAAGAGATTGGTAATGGAAAGTGTAGTGATGGGAGTGAATGTGAAAAATCCCGAGAAGTTGTATGGATATATATAGTGATAATTATTGTGACATTGGTAGATTTAATTTATGTAGGGCTAGTCACTTTTAAGATTGGTGGGTCCAATAATGTGACTTGCTTTTCTCATTCATTAATCAGAAAATCAAAGACTTATCAAGAGCTTTTTATCATGATTATATACAATATATATACGTGCCGACAACCGGATCAACATTAATCACGGACTAAAAACATCATCAATACTGAGTAACTATGAAGACACAATTTTAGCAAAAAGAAACTTTGAAGACTCAAAAACGTTACGTAGTTTTTGTTTAAGATACAGTAATTATCGAAGTTCAAAGCACTTCAGTAAATTAATTAATTTTTAAAAAATTCTTTTAAAATTTTATGAAGATACTTTGCAGCTAGATATCAAAAATAAGATATTTTGCAGCGAAAATTGAGAGTTGAAAAAGTCGTAGGTTTGACAAAGCCACTTGTGTTCTTGGAGCGTTGACCAGCTGTAGAGTTTTTTCCGCGTACAAAATCCGAACTTTTGTCCTAATTTGGAAATTAAATGCGCCAATTAAAAATGATTATTTTATGTAAATACGAAAGAGAGAAAATAGTGATAGATTGTCAAAAGGTGTCACTTATTGTCTACTAAAAATAAGAAGAAGAATTGAATAATATGAAATGGAGAAGAAATTGGTGAAAAGAAAACAGGTGAAGAATTAGGTTAAGGCAATAAATGAGAGGTGGATAGTTTGTGAATAAATCAACGACGTGTGTCATAATTGACAAAGGCCGGTGCTGCTTCCATGTGCCCTCCAACTCTCTTTCCATTTAAGATCGTAGGTGCATCTCTTACCTTAGCTTATTATATATATTGTATTGCATGTTTTAAGGTAAATCTTAACCTAATGTCAAACAAATTATGGGTATTAACGTATAAGGAACCAATCGAACGAGTTGGTGGTTGGTTATTGGTTCTACTTCTACCATTTTATTTACAAGTATGAGGTTTCCAGACATCTATGTTAATTCCAGCTGACAGGATGGACCTCAATGTTACAAAAATATAATATCGAATTAATATTGTGAAGTTTTATGAAGATATAAATATATAATTTAAATCTAAAACGACATCTGCAAAACTAATGTGAAAACATAAAACAGAAATAAAATATATAAAAATATCTTCTCGTTTAATTATGTTGTTATTGCCTTATGGTAAAAGATTTCAAAGCATAGTAAACTTCATTTTCTCCTAGATTCGGTTTTATCAGATTTTTTTCATTGTCATATTTGACCAGTAAATTAATATCAAGAATAGAAAATTCACAATATATATATATATATATATATATATAATTGATCTTTGACAAGGAAGAAAAATCTATTACCAATCATCGACTCATCATTCGATTTGTCCGTTTTAAAATGTATATTTGTAGTTTTTTTTTTTTTGTGGTAAATTGTATATATTTGTAGTTTTAGAAAGATAAATCACAAATTTAATTTTCTAGAGATGTTTATTTACAGATTAGCACTTTTTTTTGCATTATTAAGAAATTTTACATACCTTCAAAAATCATACGTATTATAATATTAGGTAAATCGTTTCATATCACCGAAAAAATAAATATATACTATACTTTCACTAAAAAATGATTTCGATCAAGTGGTTAAATATTTATGTCTACAGTTTTTCTTACTAGAGTTTGACTCTATGAAATTGTGTAGTCCCGTGTAATATAATTTGAAGTTCAAAAAAATACAAGTTATGGATCAATTTTTTTTAAAAAAATAAAAAACATATCTTGTTTCTTATTTCTAAAGACAGAGTAATGGGTATTCAGAAATTCAAAGATATTTTGCCTGGATCCTATTCAAGACATTAGTACCAATCATTAAAGCATATAAATAAATAAAAACTACAAAATACATTAGTAAGACAAAATTTGTTTAGAGTATTAATTAAATGTTTGAACTTATTATCGCAATCAAGAAATGATTTCGGAACTATATGAGCTTGGCTTGAAATGGATATCTGTCTTCTTCTTCTTTTTTCTTTTACATCACATATCTAATTTGATTAATTATGACATCAAATCAATAAATGACGGATCGGAAGTACATTGTGACAATACATATTACCAAATAAAACGACGGAACGTAATTCAATTTCTATATGACAATACAAATAACCAAAAAAAACTGCATTGTAGAAGTAAACCAGAAAATGCTAAATGCAATTTCCTGTTTTTTATATAGTACTGTATAACAATTACACATAACTTCATAAAAATTTCCAAGTATTCAATTTAGAACCCGAAAATTAAACAATTGTTTAGGAAGTCTACTATTATATGTTCTTTCAAAGCTGTGCCAAAGCCGAGATATCCATCGGATAAACATCAGAAGATGATTGAGCTTTGTAAGATCTTTGTGCAATGATCCTGTTTGCAGCATCTGTAGGATGAAAAGCATCCCAAAACACAAACTCATTTCTGTTCGGACATGGAGCTTGTCCTGGTAAACATGTTAGTTGACCTCTGTTCCTTCCAACTCCACAACAAGCAGCATTCGTAACCGTGAAACCTAAGAAAAACATTCATCCATAGAATCAAATATATGTATCAATAAATCTGAAGAAAAATATCGATATTATTAAGATTTATGTATACCATAAGCAGAGGGATTGGCGATAATATCTTGGAAAACACCATAAGCATTGACGTAGATGAACTTAGCATCGGGATGTTCGTTGTTGAGTTGTTGGACCATAGACTTGAGTCTGTCGTTGAAGATTCTGTTGGGCGCGTTGAGACGCTCCACGCAAGTTGTTCCGTCGGGGCTGCTTTGTGCAAGTGCGTTCGGGCTACAACCAATGGCTCCTACTCCTACTAATGCAAACTTTCTAGCTCCATAGTTGTATAGTGCCTTCATAAACACACACAATAAAAGGTTGTGAAATAAGTAACGATAAATTGGAAATATACTCTAGAGAGCTAAATAAGAAAAAATTCATAAATAGCGTAACCACTATAAATTAATATTCGAGAAATTAGTATACACTATAAATTAATATATTTCTTTTGTTTCAAATTAAGTTTGTATAAACAAATAAGAAAACTTTTAATTATAAACAAATGAACCTCTATATATTAATATTCAATAAATTAAAATATACTATAAAGTAGAATTATTTTTTATTAAATTAAGTTTCTGGTTAAATTAATATACACTGTAAATCAACCAAATTTCATATCTTAATTAATTTATAGAGGTTTGACCAAAACCGATGATTTATTGGTACATTTAAGAAGGCTAAAGACTGAAAGTTGGTATTGATTTGGACCAAATTATATACTTATATATTGTTCTGAAATCTGAATCATCTATTTGTGTTAGAAGCTCCCAAATGAATCCTAATCAATGCTCATATTCATCAAATGGTCATCCGATGATAGGGATCTAGGGTACACACACAAAAAGAAAAAGACAGAGCACTACTTTTAGTCTTATAGAACAAAACAACAGTTTAAGTGGAGAAAACTTACATTAAGCTGGTCCCTGTAACGAACGATAAGATCATCAGCATACTGTTCAGGACTGTACTGTCTGCTAGTAGAGTAATACTGTGGCATGAAGTAATTATTAAGATAGTCATTGCTTCCTAAACCAACAGAGTAAATGCATTGCCTAAGGTAATCTGCTGCACTGTTCTCGTCTCCAAGTATTTCCACCACTTGTGACACTGTATTCAGATAATTCTGTACTTGCCCCCTAAATGTTATCCTTTGTCCCTTCATTACCAAAAGCAAAACGAAGAAAAGTTTCAAAACAGAAACAGAGAGAGTAAGAGATAAAGAGATTCATGAAAATGTAGTTCTTGTTACCAATTGTTGACCGGTTTCTTCTCTGATTCCAGCAGCTGCAGATGCGTAGTTGACTCCTTGAAGTATCTGCTCCCCACTCACAGCACTATACGCAGGAATGAGATTATCAAACCCAAGTAGCTCAGCTTCATTATACCACAACAAATGTCAACAAAAACTATGTTAGGTTCTAATTGTAACAAGTTAAGTTATACACAGTTAAAGCCTAAAGCTGTTGCTTTGTAAAGAAGAAAGATAGAATCAAGGTTTTACCAATAATGTCGACGGTAGTTTTTCCGTTGGAAAATCGACCGGTAGGACCACCAACATCAATGCCATAAGGGAAATAATCAGCTCTTGCAAGAGAAACAAGACGATTGTTGTTTCCATTATCAACCAAAGAATCACCAAAGATGAAGTAACATGGAACTTGCGGGTCTGCTTTTACATTAAACCCTAAACCTAATAACAAAACCCATAAAGAAACTAAACACCATTTCCTCAAGTAACTCTCCATTTATCTCACACAAACCCAAAATATTCTTAGGAACTGATTTTTATGTATATTATAACACAATCTATGGTGAAATAAGTGTAAGAGTGGTGGGTAGTTGTGGCGAAATGTGAAGAATCCAAAGGAGTTTTGAGTCTATATATGGAGTAGGAGAAGTGTAAGTGTGTTAAATTTTCGTTTCTTTTTTTAGGCTTTTTTAAGTTTGGTGTATACTTTACTTTAAAACTAGTGGGTCCAATTATATATCGTATTTGTTTTGTTGTCTTGTTTTGAGAATTATAGTTGAAGTAAATAAATATGAATCAACTACTCTGTAAATGTACTTTGGAGGTAAATATAATTTTGTCGTCTCACATATAACTACGTTATACGATACTGATCACGATGTGTTTGATAAAATATTATCAAAAGAATTGATCATAGCCATCGTCTGATTGGTAATTTTTATTTTCGGAATAAACTAGTATTATCTATTATTATTATATGGCTTCTGTAAATTTGGAAATTATGATTCTGAACTTAGTGTTAGTTATGTAAGTACGAACTGTGGTTATATTATCAAACTAAAAAAAAATGCTTCTGATCTTAGCAAGAAATTTTTTTTTTTTTTTTGCGTTGCTTACGAACAAAATTATAGCTAAAACAATTTATTACAAAAGTTCATTTAAAGCTTCAGACCGAATAGAACTTAAAATATGGTTAATTTTCATTTTATAGTAGACATTTAATAAATTGTATTGTACTCACAAAAGATTAATATAATTTTTTTTTGCCAACTGGATTGACAAGAACAGAATCATAACTCAAATTCAAACTCATATATTGTTATTTTTCGACAATACAAGATTATGGAATTATATTTATCACTATTGATATATAGTTTAATTCATAAAACATACATTAACTATATAAAAATTATGTAAATATATTTAAAATTAATTGAAAGGATATAATTTAGTCCGTGACACAACTCTTTCCTACATCTTCAAATTTTCTTTTAAGAAGAGACAAAATTATAACTTTTTATGACTTTTCTTTTATCCTTGCGGCTAACTTCAAAACCATGCATTGTCTTCATTTAAAAAAAAAAAAACTTTTTAACTTTTCATCATATTTTTTTCACCATTTCACTCATTTATCTTACAACTTGAACAAAAATATTATATAGCCAATATAAAGCAACTTATTTTGACAAGAAACCAAGCCAAATTAATCTTACCAAACTTCTAAAAATGGCATACTCAACCATTTAACATTGATTGGCCACCTAAAGTGATTTGGTAAATAAATAGATGATTAGTATGTTTTCGACAAGATTAGTGTAACTGATTTGGGATTCTTGGTGTATAATTCTCGTAGACGGTCGCATTTTTTCACTGCTAAAAGCTGATTATCTTCTAATTCAAATGATTGCTCATAGAAAAATTCAAGGTTTCGGTCAAAACAAGAGTCAATTGAAAAGAAAAGGAAAAATAGTAATAATAGTTGTATAATTGGTGGAGTGGAACGCAGACAAAGACAACTTTGATTTTGAAGTAGAAAATGGAAGGATTGGAAAATAAGTGAGGGGAATTAGGTTTGGGACATTAATGTCACGCGGACTCTTTGTGAAAACTTTTTACAATGCTTATACGTGCAACTTAATTAGTCTTTAAACATATATCCATTCATCGTATATAATGATTTCAGAAATCGATTATATAATACATTTGAGATATCTGGTTCAAATCTCGGTTCGAAAAGATGCTGTTTATTACATATTGATATTGTATGGACAATTTTTGTCATGATCTCCGTTCGAAAAAGTACTTACATATAACATATTGTAATATATGTCGGGAAAAAAGATACATTTGAAAAAATTGTTTACCCTAATATTTTTTTTATTATGAATAATTTTAAGTACACACGAATTATATCTTATTTAAGTGACAATTACACTCTTAAAAGCTAATATTTTTGTTAATAATTAATGAATTGACAAGATTTCATTCATAATTCAGTCCCTAAATTCTAACAATATCATACGGAGCAACGCGATTTTCTGCGGAGTCAAATTTTGGTAGAATTGTAGTAAAAATGCACATTTAACTATTCTGCCAAATATATATTTTCCCTACTTACATTTACTTTTATAATGTAAAATAAATAATTTTGTAGAACTTAGAGAATCTAACTTCATATTATATATATATATATATATTATCAACATTAATTGGGCCACAACTGGCTGGTCCATTAGCCAAGTTCCTACCTAATATAGGCAGTAGAACACGATTTTTCGACATGCAAGTGCGTCTGCTTTTAGTAGAGTTGCCATTTACCACTAGATTAAAGACCATTTACTTATCTTAAAATAAATATTACGTATAGAGTGTGCGGACACAAGCCGACCTAACAGCAAAGAGAGGGTCCCCGAAGAGAGTGTGTGCTCACTAATCCATTTTTATTTTGTGAAGTGCAAAAGAAAAGAAGCATAGATGAGCTTAAATTGAACCTTTTTCTTTTCAATTTGAATTTAAATCTTGTTACAAGTAACATCATACGTTAACGTCAATCTCATTGTCATAAGATAATTATTAACGTGACCTTACTAATTTTTTCAATAAAGATAATTGGGTCCTAACAATTTTTTTCATACATGCACTTTCAATAGGACTGATCCGTGTTAGCTCACGATTAAAAGTTCCCACTATAACTAGCTGATAGATATATATATATATATATATCATCAAAAGCTAACTCTAATTAACACAAAAGTATTTTAGATTTATTATACAATTTTTAGAGAAACGTGTACAAAGATTTTAGCCCCGAAAAAACATATACAATGACATTGATATACTTTCTATGTTTACATAGAATTATATTTGATCATATATCATATGATGATATCGTCTTTTTAAAATGCTTACAATTGTTAGTAATGGAAAGACTGTATACAACATAATATATGACTTATGATATAACTTCAAAACACTAAAACGTTTCTCATGTTGCTTAGAATATTGAGAGCTATTAAGCTTCTTATATAATTGATCGTCCAAACTTATAATGCCTTATAACATATAAAGTTACATACCATAATCGTTTCAAATAACTTAGTATGAATTTGAAAAGCAACATTCGTAAAGAGAGTCGGCTAACTAAAAGACATAAATGCAGATGGTAAAATATTTCAGCATTCCTTATCAAACAGACATTTTTATTTCGACCAAAAAAAAACAGACATTTTTTACGGATTTCATATGAATATTTTCTGTATGATTTAGGTTGTCGCAAATTAACAACCGTCGTAAAACCATAAAAAGATTGTCATATGGATTCCAGTGACTAGATGCTGGAAAGATTAATAACCCTGATAAAAATTACAGATTCGTGACAGAAACGTATTTTTCTTTTTAGAAACTACATCAATTCTGATTATCATTCATTTTTAGAATTACAAATTATATGAAATAAACATTACATTAATAATAAAAACTTAAATCACAAATTTTACAACTCAATAATACATATATATATATATATATATACAAACTTAAATTTTGTGCTATGATAGATCACCATCACTTTGTAGTCACGAAGATAAAAAAAATCACGAAATTTTCTATTTGCATTGATTAAATATTTCACAAACCTATGAAAATTAAATCTCATATCACGCGTTTGAATCAAGTACATTCAAATGAAATCGATGAACAATAAATAATTCATTTCGTTGTAGCTAGGTCAGTGTACATGCATCAAAAACACTTTTAATCCAAATTTCATCAACTAAAAGCTTTTTATCCCAAATTTTATCCTTAAAATATTATTCCAAATGAATATTTATATTCATCACGTATTTGATTTAGATTAAGCAGATCTACATTCAAATATGTTTTGTTAACCGAGAAAACTATATACTAATTAAGTGATACTACTATACAAGTTTTATATATACAACTGGCGTTCAGTGTCTATTTCACAATTTCGTAGCACCTAAATTGGTCTTATTGTATAAGAGAATCTATGGACGAAATTAATTGTCACTTAATGCTATTTTTGTTTAATGAGGTCGATATGCAATTAATTTAGTTAGTTGGGAATTTAGTTGTAGGGCAAAAATAAAAGTCAAATATTGAGTTAGTGAGGAACGTGCTTCTGCTTTAAACTAAATCTTTTAAGACGTTGACGGTCCATGTTTATCTGCAAAATTTTATTTTTCTATTCGCTATTTTAAGAGTTTGTAATGTCTTGATATATTTATGTGAATTAATCTCACTTGTCTTGAAAACATATTATTGTTTGACAGCTATACGACAGAGATCATTTCGATTAATGATGAAGTTTTTAGTTCTTTATTTTCGCATGAAATTATAGTGAAATTACAAGAATTTATCAAATGAAGATGTGTTTTTATCAAGTAGTTAAACAACCAATTTTTGTTGTTTTGTATTAGAGTTGAACTTTAGGAAGTTGTAGTATTTCACATAATATCAGTGTATTAAAATACGGTTGTATTGACTGTATATATAGCGTTTATATATTGTACGATAAATAATTATATTGTATTTATATTATACGGTAGAATTATATAGCAAAAAATAATATGATATTTATACAGTGTATATACAATATCATATATACAATAGCTTTTAAGAAAAAAAAAAAAAACTTTCAATAGAGTTATGTCCTCTCATATTTCTTAAAGTTTTTTATTTAGTATCTATGTTCATCCACTAAATTTCTTAAATACTCTAATTGTTTAAGGTGTCATCTTCTTTCTAATCTTTTATTTCTTTCTATCTTTTATATTAAACTGTGTAATTTATGTTTGACATGACATTTAAAAGATTAATTTAAGATTTATACGAGTTTATGTAAAAGTTAATATTTTTATTACTATTTTTAGATTGTGATTTTTGAGTTTGAGTATTTTGGATACCTCATATATATAATATTATATTAAATCTATGTTTCTAGAGATAAAATATCTACCGTATACTCCCCGCATAAACGGCCATATATATCTATACACTAGACAGTGACTTTTCATACATGTAGCATATAGCGTATTGTAGAACACTGCATAATATTATTAGAAATTTACGGAGTTTGATTATAGATTAGATCAGTGGCGGATCTAGGACAAAATTTTGAATGAGGTACTAGTATATATAAATATTGAAAAATTTAGACAAAAATGTAGATTAGGAAGAACTAATAAGAGAAATTTTTAGTGCCCTCATTCTTCTTCTTTAGATTCGCCAATAGATTAGATCTTATCGATCCAATTATTTTTTTGATAAAAAAAATGTAATATTATCGATCTAATTATTGAAAAAAAAATGTTTTGTGATAGAAATCTAATTTCCTGTGATCAATATTATCAAAACAAGAAGAAAAAAAATTATTCGACCATCAAAACTTATTTTTATATCTTCAGTTTACAAACAGTATTGAAACGATTTGCATGACATTATTGATCTCAAATTTTTGTTTTTGTAATAAATCGTTTAAATATTTTTAGTCGTAATAAATCATTTGCAAATTGATTGCTTTGGATAAAAGACAAGTGCAGGTCATAGTGCTCTGTCGGGACAATGTTATATGTTTATTTCATTTAACAAAATCATCTGTATCCACAGACTTGATTTGACGTCTAAATAATACGATTATTCATTCACAAGTTTAAGGAACGATTAGTTACGTTTTCGCTTTATAATGTTCTTTAAAATATGTGTGTTTTTTTACTTATTAATTAGTAGCTAGTATTATTCTGCCTAAAATAACATCTTCATTCAAACAATGGCTATATAAATTATATTTATACTGTATTGAGTACATTTTCTCAACTAAACGGAGGCTTGCAGATAAGTTACTGATTAACCACTTAATTCGACTCAAAACATTTTATTAGTGAATTACTGGATGTGTTTTTTTAATATTCAACTCACTTAAAGAAAAGACCTTTTAAAAGTGAATGGGTCGAACTTAATCACAAGGGTTTATAGATTAGTACTTTGTAGCATACTTAGTCTACTTAATAAACTGAAGGTCGTCAATCTATTTTCCTTTCGGAAATATATCGTATCGTATCATATGATTTTCTTACGGACTTTGAACCTATTTAAAATGTATATCGTGAAAAAAAGATATTTCTTTCTCCCAGTATAAAAGTTAAATACTTATTTCTCACAAACTTTTTACCATATTTTCCCAAACTTTTGTATTTAACTATATATTTTTAAATAGGTCCAAAGTTTATGGGGAAATCATATGATTTGATACATTTTGTGGAGAAAATAGATCCACGATCACAAACTAAAATAATATGTTTCATTTAATTTCATTTTTCTAATGACATTTAATTATTTTATGGATATATATTTCCATTATGTAAATACTATGTGATCTTCAAATTTGAAATTCTATATAATTATTTAATGTGTTAAATAAGTATATTTATGTATGGGAATACCAAATATATATATATATATATATACACGACAAAATATATATAAGTGTGTGTAAGAAAATCATGTAAACAATTAAATGCTACATTTTTTTGTGCCGGTCCTCCATGTATATTTTTTTTTTTTTGGTCATGGTTCTCTTTGATATTTTCCAATAGCATATTTAGCAACTTTCATTAAGTATCTTCATTTGTATATCAACGTACTAATTCTTTTCTAAATGATTTTAATCATCTCATTATTAATGTACTTAACTCTTTATTATATCGACGTGTAATTTGTTCAGCTTATAGGAATTGGTTGGTTTGATGTTTGAACCATCACGAGAGATATCATCATCTCTACCTCAGTATCTTCCCTGGCAATCGGGCCCTACCCGGCCTACTCAGTTCTCATATTTATTTGGGCCGGATTGGATTAGGCCTCTGTTAATGGGCTAATTCCTCCGAAAATCAATACATTTCAATTCTCAAACTAGGAGACCATTTCAATTATGAACTAAACATTTTTAGGAAACGCATTAGCCAATAAAACTAAGGATTAAATTGCATTATCATCATAAAATTTCGAATCAATTCATAGGGAACTAAATCCATTAAAGCATCTTTGCCAGATCATTTCGTTATACGATTGTCTTATACTCTCGTTAATTATAAAAGAATCCCAAACCCTAAGAATGAAATCAATCATTGGACAAATCCATAAACTTACGTAATTAAAATTTGGCGATTTCGTGTGATTTACATTGCCATTTGACTTTTACGTACGTATGGAATCAACCATAACTTGAAGGCAACTAATTTTGTATTGATTCTAATTGTAAAATCGTCTCGCTGCCAGCACAACATTGACTCTGCAACATCTGTATAATATATCTGTTTACGGATATTCTTACGCACACGTTATGTGGATTATACAAAATTTAAACTCATCCAATAATCGTTATTGAAATTTCTTATTCTTTCTTACGCAATATTAAATGCATGATTCTTTTGACAAAAACGATAAGCGCAAGCTTATCTGGTTATAATATAAATTTATATGAGATCCTGACATGTGTTAAGACCAAATTCGTGGCTCAAAATAGAAACACCAAAATCATTAAAATAAAAGGTTACTAAATCCAGTCCTGACTATCTCGACTCTTGCTCTTTTTCTCGCATATTCTTTTTCTCACATAACTTTTATATAGATGACAATGAAGTTGTTTTCACAATCTTTGATACGTGTAGATATATAAATATATGAATATTCTAGATTTATTAACTAACAAAAAGATAACTACTACTATAAAAATTTAGATTGTTTCAAGTATCTATAAAAGAATTAAGTATATTTAGTACTTATGATTATTTATATACTTGGAGTAATTTGTCCTACTAGTATAATTTTTTTCAAAAAAATTTAATACTTATGATTATTTATATATATTTGGAGTAATATTTCATACTAGTTTTTTTTTCTAAAAAACTTAGTTTTAAATTCACAGAAATATGAAATATGTTGTATAAAAATAATATTTCCAACTGTGTGTTATTAAGTAAAATACTTATCATTTCTATTTTATATTAAATTTATTGTAAAACTAAATTTTAGTTTCAAAATATGTATCGTTTTGTATGTTCAATGCTGATTTCGATTTTCCATAAAATTTTCAGTTTTATTTCAACTAGTAAATTACAATAATGAATAAGAAAATTATATAGAATAAAAATCTACATTTTAAATGCGTATTTTTATATTCGCATAAATCGTACCCGCACCAGAGTTTTCTAGAATATGCGTATTCTTATATTCTAGTATGGGAGATTATTCGTTAGCATCAAATATAAATAGTGACAAATTTTGCACTTATCAAATTTAAGAAAACCGAATTATACATAATATAAAACTCTATATATATCTTATATAAAATTAAACTTATCAGCAGATAATATTATTGAAAACACATGCTTATTTCCTGGAATTCCGTAACCACTATCACCAATCCACGAATCAGAATATTTAGGATACACAGTTACTGTTTGACAAAAAAAGGATACACAGTAACTAAAAATTATTAAAAATGAGAAAAAATAAAATTGCCAAGTAGAAAGAGATCAAGAGTGCCGTCAAAGGAAGACAAGTATAAACTTCGAGATCCGTGTCTGACAAATAATGACGTAATCATCAACACGTGTTTGGTTCACCAGTTGCGTTTCAGAGATCAATAGATCTGTAATGTGGGGCCCATGACAGTTTCATTGACGCGGCCTACGATGCCGTTAATCCACACAACACCTCTTTTGTCGTTTCTCAAAGTTTCCTTTGTCGTTTTCTTATTCACGTTGTAAATATGATAAACATATAAGTTAACCAATATGAAGAGTTTGTAAAAAGTCTTCGTAATTCGGATAGAGATTGGTTTAGGGCTTGTCATTTAAATTGAATTTAGAGGTTTGAATGGTAGCTCATTGGTAGGTACGGGTTACTCCATACGCTGTTGCAACGGTTTTCTTCTACTAAAAAAATGTTATAAATTAGAATGAACAGGATATGAAAATCATACATAAAGAACTAAAAACAAAGCTATGAGATACATTATAGAAAACGAATAAACAAAGGAAACACAAAATCTTCAAGTAAAAAAAAAAAATTACTAAGAGAAAAATCTAAGAGAACAACAGAAAAAAACTAATAAAAACTGAAATTTTTTTCATACCAAAAAAAAAAAAAACTGAAAATTTTAAGAACTAAAATTTAAACGCTGAACTATAACAGATTTGTGGTCAGTTGCGACCGTTTTAAAATCAAAATCAATATGTACATTTTTTACTGCGTATGGGTAAAAGTGTGAAAACGATCAACTGTTCTAAATTTCGTTATGAAAATAGTATATTACTGTCTAAATATTTGACATAAAAAAGGTGCTGCATAAAACAAACGATTTATTTATTATTGTATTTTGTTATATAATAACGTAAATTCCATTGATCAATCATTCTACTTTACAACAGATTTATATGGGTTATTCATTATAAAAAAAGAGTTGAACCAAAAACTGAAAGAGTGGTAGGTTGAAGTGATTTGACCAACTGCTTAACTGATTATGGTTATTGAGATTGGTTTCATATTTTATTGGAAGAGAACTCCGTAGGTTTTGCTTTCTTATCAGTCTATTTATCTGCTTTTGACTTATGGATACCTTTTCTTTTCTCTCGTTTTTTCTTTTTTTTTTTTGTTCTTTTGCTTTTGCTTTGGAGTTTGGACTTTATAATTAGATGTCTTATTTATATGGACTTCCTTAGCTCCGCATCCACTTTATTTTAGTTGTTAGATATATAAAGTCTTTAAAATACATATATAGTCATACTCTTAAGTTGTCAGTATTAATTTGAGTTTTGCAAGTTTTATAAACTATAAACATCTAAACTTGTGAGCAGATTAGACCAATGATATAAATAAATAAATTATTATTATATGAACCCTAACATGTAAATGATGATTCTTCTAGTGATATTCATCTTCACATAAACCCACAATAAGATTACTTTTGGTTTGGATAAGATGTGCTTGTTTTCTAATTCTCATAATTCCATATGTATGTTTTAAGTTAATACCAATTGCCAATGTATTATGTATAGATAATCTCTTCTATAAATCATTTTATATCATGTTGACATTTTAAAAAATAGTGTATTAATGCTTTCAAACTAATATTTTAAATGGACATTAAAGCCGCCATGAAATTTTGTTGACATATAATTTTGGAAAAAAAATTATAATTTATCTTTGGTGAGGTAATAGTTCTTTAGAAAATTGTCGGTCCGTCTATATATAGATCCCCCAATTTATTAGTATATTCATTAGAAAATGAAATTGTAGCACCCAATTCATAACAATATTTTGAAAAATTTTAAACTATATATAGTTCTTATATTATATGCATATTAAAAATAATTTTGAATACATTATTTTTCTTTCTATTTTCACTTTCTAAAAAAGTTCTGATGGTGATGGATGAATGATCATATATCATTTATAATATTTTTGTACTATAAAGACAAAACTTAAAATAGCATATGCTTTTTCTATATACTCCCCACATTTTAAATTGTAATCAGTTTTTAAAAAGTTTCAATCATTACTAAGTAGTAGCTACACAATTACGAAATTTTGGCATTGATATAAGATATAAGTAAGATACAATGTATGGGTAGAATATGAATATAAAGGCTTGGAAAGAAATGGGTTAGGTTAGAAACAAACACCGTCATGCTGACATTGTTGAGCACGTCAAGAAGCTTTTGTTACAAAACAGATATACTCATGGCCTCTATATTTCGTGCAATATTATACTTTGACATTATACAGATAGTGAGGGAAAATATTTAGTAAAATACGAAAAAAAAAAAAGAAAAAATTATTTATAAAATTTTAATATATATGGACCCAATCTAAAACCTTCGGTTTTTCAACAACTAGAAATTTTCTTGACACAAAAAAAATTTATAAAACTCTTTTAAAGTCGAAATTTCCAATGAAAAATAGTGTGTAGTAGATTAATTATAGAACAAAAATTAAAATATTAAACATAAAAGTCCATTTTATCAAGTCGCGTTTGCCCCATGTATTATTGTTAGGGATTTGAAAAGAAGGAGATTTGACTATAAATCAAATTTTAACGATCCAATAAAGGAACAAGTTTTTGACCAGAAAAACTTTAGATTAAAACTTTTAAAAATATATGAGTAGTAATTAAAAATCGTTGATCATAAAGGAACAATAGAATGTTGTTGGAAACTAAACACAACAAATATTGACGGAAAAAATAATGCTAAAGAACAATAATTTTAATCGAAAATTGATTATAGGGTGAATTATAAATTTTGATTTGGTATTAATAAATTTTGAGGAGTCCATAACACCGAAATGGCCAATAATTAACGTATAACAAATAATTTTTTATAAGGATGTAAATTATAGTGAGTTATGTGAACATTATATCGTTATACCAAAAGCATACTAATTTCACAAAATAACAAAAGCATATTAATTTTCTTAAGATGATGGCTTTTCCTAGACCTTATAGTTTGCAAAAGAGAAAATTTTCAAATCTTAGTTAGGTAAAATTTTTAAGAGGTTCGAATGATGAAATGTACTAATTCATTAATTTTGTCAAAAGATAACGAACCGAACGTCGAGCCGCCAAAGTCACTTTCTGTTGACTGTGCCAATTTGATCACATACTTAATCAACTTTAACTTATGTTATAACAACGTTAAGTGATTTTAAAAATGGTTAATTTGTTGTTAAAATTAGAATATCTAAACACATTGTTTGATTAAAACATCCCAAAAAAAACTCTAATTCCCCAATTCATCTCTATTTTCTTCAGTGATATATTTTCCTTTGATTTCATGTATGATGTTTTCAGTTATCCATCAATTTCTTTTCTTGTATTCGTTCTTTTCGTAGATTTCTCTTCTTTTGTTTTCTTTCTTCTCATAAATTTCTCTTCTCTTGTTTTCTTTTTTCTCGTCTTTTGTATTATCTATACCTTGAAAACAATATAGACAATGTTTGGTTCTTGTTTTGAATGATTATAATGCCTAATATATGTCTTTTGTATTGTCTAATCGTTTGTAGGTTTTGAATCATCCGAACTGTTTTTGCAGAACCATTGACCTGAATAAATAGTCTTATAATTCCAACACATTTTCCAAAATTTATCAATCCATGATATGTTTGAAAGGAGATTAAAATCTGGTTCAAGATGATTCAATCAGATTTCTGGTTCATGGTAAAACCAGATATCATAGTCAGTGCCGGTTCTGAGTTTGCAAAGGTTAGAAATGAAGAAAAAGAATGGGTCGCTTTATTTTTATTAAAGCCAAAGAGAACGATGGCCGACAGGAAGAAAAGATGTCAGTTAAGTTTTTTCACTAAACACATTTTCAAATTTAATTGTCTTAATTATATAAATTTTGTAAAACAAGTTTGTTTAAATTGCTTGTTCGATTGTTTCTGATAAAAAAAAAAAGAATGAAAATATGTAATCGTGATTTCAACAGAGCATTAATCAATATTCCAAAGACATATACATTATTAAACTAAAAGAAACTATTTTGTATTTTTAGGTCGGAAAATTTTCTTATATTTTTGGGCCGGAAAATAGTGTTTCAAGTGTAAGTGATCTCAAGCACATTGTGATCATATAACCAATACTAACTGTGATAAAAATAAAAAATAAAAGTGAAGAAAGATAAGCAGAAAGCTTTGTCGTTTCGTTTCATGATTCACGTAAATTGGACCACTGCCCAAAACAGATCAAAGAATTCACGCTAAGCATTTATTATTATTTTATATTTTGGGTAAAATAGTTATAAACTGAAATAATGAAATGCAATAATGTGAAACAATACGTGGGCCACAAGAAACGGAGACTGATTTGTCAGACACCTATACCTTCTTTTTTCAGTTAAACACTTCAAAAGTATAATTCCAAATTTCCATCTATATTAATAATACTTTATCCTTAGAATTTCTTTTTCTCTTTTTTTTTTAATATTTATTATTGAGATTTGTATACTACCTACAATCTCTGTATATTTGAACCGACTAGGTCGTTTTGAAATTGAATCAGTCTTCTTATCGTATTTTCTTATATTTGGTTGGGTTCTTTAATTTATTATTAAGCATTAAAGTAGCATCATTGTATTTGATTTGAAAATAAATACTAGTACTTTTGTAATAAAGTATTAACATAGCATTATCTTAACTTGTTTATTGTATTGTATGTATGTATGTCGTAGATGTCTTGATTCATTCAACAAGAAATCTTGACGAAAAGGATTTATCTAGTAATCCAATATTAAATACTATAAATATATAATAAATTTACCACTTTGACTCAAACGTTTAGAGACAAGAACTATTAAAATCCTAATCTTATGTGAATTTTTTTCTAAAATTAAAATATAATCTTAACCAAGACACAAATATCATGCACTAAAATATATTTCACAAAAAAGATGTCAAATTTCCTAATTTTTATCCGAGTAAAATAAATTTGCAAACCTTTTATACCAATGAGAAAAACAAATCTGATTCAAATATATGGAGAAAAATTTGTCCAATGAGAGACTAATATCAACATTTTAGGGATAAGAAAATTAATTAAATTCCAATCCAATGAGAGTCTTGGATCTTACATTAAACAGATATTATAAGAGATAAGACAAAACTCTACAGTACTTATTAGTTAAGTCTTAAGAAAAAAGAGAAAAGAAAAATAATTACATTCAGTGTATAGATATAAAAACTTAAGCGGGGTCCGCACTCAACTCCATTATGATGACATCATCATATAACACACAGAAGAAACTTAAGAGTACTCTCTACGTTTCCTTTTCTCTATATAAACTCTTCCTTTTCTCATTTTCTTAACACTGTTCTTCTCTAATCCTAATTCTTATCTCTTCTTTTCTTCATAAACCCTAATTTCTAATTAAACCTTTAATTCCTGGAAATGTCGGAGGAATTTGATGAATCTGAGATCGTTTTCTCTGAAAATTACTTTCCAATTCGCCGGCGGGAAGATAAGAACGAGAAAGAGAATCGTCCGGTGGAAATTCGTGGAAACTCGGGAAGACTGAGAAACAAATCATCAATGAGGAGTAAAACGACACCGTTTTCGAGCTCAATTCCGGTGAATATACCGACGAGGAGGTATTCGTCGGAAGAGGAATATTCGGATGAAGGAGGAAGGAAAATGATACCGCCGCATTTGATAGTAAGATGGAGGAATGAAGGAGGTCATATGGCGTCTTCTGTTTGTACAGGTAACGGAAGGACTCTTAAAGGACGAGATCTGAGTCGGGTTCGTAATTCTGTTCTCAGGTTAACCGGATTTTTGGAAGCTTAATTCGAACCGGACCGGACCGGACCAGTAATCGGATTGTTATTAATTTTTTCGATTTTCCGATTTTTTTTGGGTTTGATTTTAGGGGAAGAAATCAGCTGTCTGAGACTGATTGTGTTTTTTTAGTTTGATTTTTAATTCGAAGGTCAGAGGAAAATGTCAAAAAAAAAAAGAAAAACATAATTTCCTTGTTTATTCTTAATTTTGATTCTCTTAATTGTAACAGAAAACAGAAAACAGAAAAAAAGAAATATATAAATCAATGTACTTTTGATTAAAATAGAGGTCTAATTGTTCTTCATCAACTCTTCGCTCGAGCTGTCGAAATTGAATTGGCTAAATGAAATGTATGAATGTATAATTATGAAGAAAGATCTGTGCAAGAGTTGGAATAATATATTTTATATTTCTACATGAATATGAATATGAAAATGAAGACAGAAGACGAACAGTACCAGCTGTTCTGTTGTAATTGATTAAGAGAGAGAGCCATCGAAAGAGACATTTCTCGCCGCTGACATCAACTCCAGAAATTTGCATTCACTATTTTTAACACTATTTATTGTAATTTGAAGATTCTAGACCAAATTCGTGAATAATCCTAGAAGTTTCTGAAGTTCTACGTATTTTAATTTTAATTTTACGTTTCAAAACATTTATAATAGTGAATGGATTTTATAATTTTACAATCATTGAATGGATTTCTAGCTCTGAGGTGAATCTGTGAGGTGTATATATTTGGTTCACAATGAATTTTACATAAACTATTTATCATTTAATTGAATATATATATATATATATATATTCTTAATGTATTGAAACATTACAAAAGTTTTCCTAGTGAGAGTAAAAATCTTAATAAAATAAACAAAAGTATCAAGTACACTGTACACAGTTGGTTCGAGAGCAAAATGACATGGCCAAGCATAACCGATACAAAATGATATAGTTAATTTAGTTTATCTCGTTTTGAGATAGGTCTATCCACTTATATCAGACTAGTTCTTCTATATATTTCATAAACAAACCATATATATGTAACGAAAATGCAGTATTAAAATAAAAATTTGATAGTTTAACCTTATCTTTAGAAAATATGCATATGAGATTAATGATTCAGATCTTATCACAATAATAAATAAATAAATAAAGAGATATAGGCATAAATTTTTTTTTCTAGTCATCCTTGTAGAATTTTAGCGTCTCGTGGATATACATTAACAAATGATTATAAGATGATGACATCACATGCATCTACCCATCTTATTATCTAATATCTATTAGCTTTCTTACTGACTATATATTATCTAATACAATTCTTTTTAACTTTAAAGCTTGTTTTCCACATTCAAATTGCAATCTACTGGAGTAGTATATATATTTTATACTTGAAACTTTAACAGACATTGTATAAAATTCAAATCTAGCATGTTTTTTTTGTTATAATCATGTCTTTTATGTATTTTATTCTAATAAAGCCGCCCATGAACTAATGAGACACTATAATTGCATAAAATTCTCCTTGTCTGTAGGTCATTTAACAAAAAAAATAAAAGACCAAGACAGTTTTATTCAATTATAGTGACTTATTATTACTCTTTCATTGTCGGTATTATAAAATCGATTTCCAATATAGCACAAGGTTGAAAGATATTTATTCCATTGTTGAAAAATAAATGATATAACCCACTCTGTAATATATAATGACTATTATCAAAATAATTTTTTATTCCTCTATGAGCAAATTTTCTCAGCCGTAAAGATTTCTGATGGTCTATGATTTGTTGATATAAATATATTTCATCCTTATATTGAAATAACAAAAAAAGCGAAAAAAGTGCGATGATGTGGAAGTACAACTGGACCACGTGTGAGAAAAACAGAAACTTCGAGTTGGATGATCCAAACTGTCAGAATCAGATTGAAGTCACACAAATGATATGTTTCTTTAGCCATTCACGTGCATACTCTTTTAGCCACAAATTTCCCCAAATCTATTACGTGTGCAAACAAACAAATTAATCCCAAATCATTGATACCAAATTTTTGCTTGTCGTTTTCTCAATAAATCTCTTTAAAGGTTTGCCACAAGATACCAGTTATTACACACTAATGCATTTGGATCTCTGCAATTTGCAGTTTTCTGTGAAAATGATCCAAGGGATCACAAGTTGAAAGTTCTTTCAACAACTAATGAATCAAAAATGCTATGACCAAGAATGCTATGCACAGTGAAATGCTAACCAATACAACACTGGAACAACAACATCAATATCATGCGACCAAGATGATTCCACAGCAAAAACTCTCTCATTTGGCTTTAAAGGGATGGTTAACTTACAAATCTGAGCTCACAATCGCCTTGACTTTGTCATAGTGTCACGGTTGCTTGACGTATAACCAAACTTGCTGAAGTTTGGTTTAGGAGACGCCCTATTTATTTTTAACGAAAACAAACAAATTTCTGTCACATTATTTATTGCAGAGAGCAACAAATATCTATTGAAGATGGTAAACTATTAGGTCAAAGTATTTACCCTTTGGATGGACAAGTGTTGCGGACATCTTTCAGAGGTGCACGGAGACCGCTAGCACGAGAGCCAGACACAGAATATCTGAATGATGATATAGCTGAGACAAAATTTTCCACTGATTTCTCTGCTATATCTGAGTATTGCCCTATATGTGATATGTTTGATCCAAACTTCTGAACATCAGCAGTTTCAAATGACGATTCTGCATCTAGAGATTCGCAGATAGAACAAGGCCCAGAAGAAAAACAGTTTTAGTCGAAGATGCCTTTTTTGCCTATATAAAATTATACAAATACATGTGTTCAGGAGGCAAGAATTCCTATAATTACCAGGATCTCTTTCATCCATGCGCATATGCTTGGAATTCAAATTTTCCTGAAATAGTTAGAAATGTTAATTAATGGCTTTAATGATGATAGCATAAGCGGCAAATATGGACATTAACGGATAGACAAAACTATCAAACCTTCTGAAGGTTTTCATCTGAGTCAAGCTTCCTCTTCCCTGCTGCTGCAGCATTAGAAGAAAGAGGTTTAACATTTTCAGGAGTCCTAAAGGCAGAAAGAATCTCAACGGATGGACTCTTTTCTTCTTTATCGATCTGATGGTTTATCTGGTGGATGTTTGTAGTTCTCTCAGCCACCTCGTTCATGGCAGAAAAACTTGGTTCTTCAGCACCTTCATGATCGTTGTAGATTTGCTCAGGATGTAAACACGGACTTGTTGGCATAGCTCTGTGACTCTCTTCTCGTGCCACATTAATCACAGTTTTAACAGTCTTTCTCTGACCAGTTACAGAGCAATCATTGAGACATGGGATTGATTGTTTAAGATTTTTGTCCTCCTGCTTCTGCTTAAAATATTTGCTTCTTACTACAACCTTTAAACCATCTGTCCTCAGCCTCTCCACTTCCTGTTCAACGTACTTGTGATCAAGATTATTGTAATTTCTTTCCATTGTATCTAAAACATTGTGACACAAAAAACATGAGTTAGGACAGAAACTTTAGAGTATAATTCATTTCGATCGTGCAAATAAAGCAATTTTACCTTTGTCGGGTGACTCTCTTTTGTCTGCTACTTTGCTAATACATGCATTCTCACCCTAAAGACACAAAGAGATTTCAAAACTTGTGCTACAGCTTCACAAAAATCAATTGTGGTTCTTCAAGTTTCTTACCAAGGTATAAACCTGGGTTTCATTTGTTGTCTGCCATAAAGGAGCATCTGCACCTGTTGTAGTATCCTCAGGAGTGCTTGGCGACGCATCAGTTGGGGTCTGAGACATTGGTGATATCCTAGGAGCCTTAAAGTTTCGTTTTGCCTCAATAGATGCAAAGCCTTTAAGATGTTAAGCGAAGAACAAGTAGTCCAGATCAAACATTGCCAGTATCAGCAGCTATTCATACTCTAAAAGATATAGACTGCCCTTGAGAGAAAATCTTCCAAACCAACTTACAAATGTAAAACTCCACAAAATAAAAAATAAGGGATGTAGCATCAAAGGATACAGAAATACTTGGTGAGAAGGTTTTTCTGGACTGGCAAATCAAGCTTTTTCTTTATAATTTCAGCTTTGAAACTTTTGGGACGGTAAACATCATTGACAGCCAGTTTAGGAGTAACACTCTCAGCCTATCATTTAAGAATATAAGTAAACGAATTAAGAAAACATCTGCGTGAAGGAAAGAAGGGGAGAGATTACAAATAAAGAGAAGTCAGCTACCATACCTGGAATGGTAACTGTGTGAAAGGATCAAGCTGGCCTAATGCTATACCCTTTGCTATATGTTGTGGCATCGATGTGAATGATGTTAAGAAATCAATTAAAATGTGTACTTAGCCTGTCTTGATATATGGTTGCATAAAAGAAAAAAAGACTTGTCTCAAAGGATATGGGCCTACAAAGTCTGAATCTTCGCCAAGGTCACCAGTAATGTTAGACAAGTATATAATATCTTCAGTTTTTGGGTCAAAGACACGTTGGTGCTTGAAAGTGAGTAAAGCTCTCTTGAATGACTCTTCATAAAAAGGAGGAACTGAAATTGTGCTGTACTTCAAGTGCTTAATTACCTGAAAGCAAACTAAAGACATATCACACAAGCAAACTAAAGACATATCACACAAGTTCCTTTCCAGACCTGTCTATACGATTGATGCTGAAAAATCTAAAGCTAGTTTTCTGGTAAAATATCAGTTTTTGACCTAATCATGCTCTTGCTTACCGAAATACTTGTTAGATGAAATCAAGTGAGAAAAGAATGTACCCTATCAAAACTTTTGAACTTTGTAATGAGTGCATGAGCTCTTTTGAGTCCCATTCCTGGAAGTGACTGCAAATAATCGCAGCCACTTAATATGCACATTTCGAGAAGCATTTGGCTTGATACTCCCGAAAGGCTGAGATCCTTATTTTTGGAAAGCCTGGAGGCTTGAAATTCAACACCATGACCAAACTTGTCCATTTTAAAAATGATCTGTGACATAAAAATTGACAGTTGAAGGCATTCGTAACACACCAGGATCGATAAAGAACTAACATTATATCTAACAGTAGGGAAGTTGAGATACTGATGAAGTGTAAATATCTTATGCAAAGTGTAGCGGAAAGCTTACTTTCGGGCAGCCAAAAGGTATGAGATCAGAATCCTCCGTGATAATCGCATCAACTTGATTAGTAATAGCCAAGAATGTCATCTGTGCATCAGCCTCATAAGGAGCAACAACAAAATCAACGTTCTCCTGCCTCAGAACCTTCCATGGTAGAAAGACTTCAGTTCAAAGAGATTGACAACAAAACAATTAAAGACAAATACAAATCCTTTATCTACAGGAAAGTACAAATTATCCAGCCTACTGTTACCTGTATTAACTCGTGTGCAATAGAAGGTGAAATGTCAACAGCCTTTTGATAGCACTCATAAGCAGCCGAGGAATTTCCATTTGCTTCATGCTCCAATGCACGTGCAAGATTTTCCTTCCTGGACCTGAACTTAATGTCCATACAAATGAAGTGGACTTGGTGTTAAACTTATTCAATGATAGCCTTAAAAACAACTTTATATAATGTTCCTAAATTAGTTAGCGGAGGTTTGCATACCTAGCACGCTTATTCTCTTGTTCAAGTTTCATCGGTAACGGACCTCCATCAAAGACCATGATCGGCTTTACTCCATAATGGCGGAGTAAGTTGACTCGATGCATACAGTATTGAATATGCCTGAAGGATTAGACATCAGTAAACCCGTTATATGCAAAACCAGAACCAGAACAAAATGCAAGACAACAGGACTTAAAGAAGACTACTATCAATATCCATTTCCTTCCAACAGGATTTAAATTATGATTATCAGACATGAGGTAGTGTGTCAATTGCGTGTCAATTTACAGAAGAACGAGAGGGACAAGTTGAACAGGAATCACCCTAACTAAAGTAGCAAAGCAAATCATTCATGTCTAAACGAAATTTCAATTTCCAGAACATGAGTTAGATTTACCCAACATCATTAAGAGATAGAAATCGAAAAGCCCAGTAATTATTCACGAGAAAAAAAGTTTGGTTTTTCAGGGTATGTTAAACAAAATAGGAGCCTACACTTCGATACAAAGAAAGCCACATTCTAAATCGGACGAGAAAACAAATCAGTCGATTTGTATCTGGATTCATCAAGCAACAAGAGAGAGAAATAGAGAGAGGCACCTCGTGGTGGGTAATCCCTTGCAGAGCTCTCGGCTACAAGATAATGCACCTTTGTGTAGCCATGAATATGTATCGACAGCGACGATGGAACCCTCAAGCTCCTTGATATGAATGGGTACCATTATCGATTTCAGCAAAGGCAATAGCCCTTGAATACCCATTTCCCCCTTTTTTGCTCCAATACGACTAACTCTGAAGGACGATGTGAAACCCTATTATCGCCCTGACGATAGCCCTTTAGGAGTCTGGACTGTATCGAGTATCGACCATCGAAGAGGGGAGTATAGTTGCCTTTTAGCTAATTTCACACAGATGGCGGGAAAATTAGAATTAGGGCTCTTGACTAATCGAAGAGAGAGGACTCTAAAAAAAAAAAAAAAAAAACTATTTTGCTTTTTTTTTTTCCCCCAAACTATTTTGCTATTCACTTTTCTTTATTTTATTTTTGTTGGTCGGAAATCACTTTTCTCTATTGCTTATTCACTTTTCTTACAGATTAATTGTTTTTTTTAAAATGAATAAAATTAAGTATAGACCACAAACACAATACACAATAATCTTATGTTGATAAAGTATAATTGCTTTTATTTTGGACAAATTGGATTAGATAAAATATATTATTTTAAATGTTTTTTTGATAAGAACTATTTTAAATGTTTAATTGTAATTTCAAAACCTTTTATATATAAAGTTAAAATCATGACTATAATAAAACAATATTTTTAAAACTTTATATGGGGAAACAAATGAAAGAGCAAGGCAAAAATAAAGAATCTTATATATTATTAGAGAAGTGATTTTTATCAAAAAGTTTAGGTGTCAACACCACAATCAATTTTAACGTGGTTGGTTACAAAGTTACCCTTAACATTAAAATTTAATTTAATTTTAGTTTAATTTCGTTTTTATTTGTTTATTTATTTTTAACTTAAATTTTTTTCTTTTAAGAAAATATAATAATATCTTAAATTTTAAAATTTTAAATTATTCCAAAATTAGATAAGAAATATTCTGTTTGATTTAATACTATTTTAAATTTTAACAAAATAGAGATAATTACATATTTCTCATAACTATTTAAATATTATATCCTTTTCAATATAATACATACATAATTAATTCTCAGTTTATCTTAAATTTTCCACAAATATTCCTTAAATTTATGGTTTTTTTTCAACAAAGACTTTCGCTTTTTTTTACTTTGTCATGTCAACTATTAAAAACATACATACTTCAGCCGTATTAATAAGTGAAATTAATCAATTTTTATATCAATACAAAATTATGGTGTAAATTATGAGGCTATAGAAATTAAATTAATTGAGATGATTAGTCAACATAGAAGTTAATATTAACTTCTGAGTAGAATGGATATGTATATTTTTAAATTTATATTTAAAAACGTTTTTACTTTTATTCCAAAATTTTACATTGGTAGTTAAAAAATATTAACATTTTTTAAGTACTGCTGTAAAATTATAATTTGGCAAAAACAAACTTATAAAAGATAATTATAATATATTTGAAATCTCTATTATTTATATATGTAAATTTGTATTATTTTACATACTATGCTTATGTTTGTTATTACATATTAAATTTTTATAAAAATATTCATATTTTATTTAAAAAGAAAATGTTCTAACAAAACTATATAAAAAATATTACCAAACGTGCTTACATAAACATTATTTCACTGTTTACTTTAAAAAAAACTAATATACAAAATATTAAAATGTTTGTTTATAATTCTGTGTTAAACTCATATATACTTATAAAAAAAATTTAAAATTCACATGTTAATATAAATAAAAATCAGTATAAAATATTTATTATGTTAATTACCAAAAAATTACACTAATAATATTTTAAATACCTAAAAAAGTTTTCATAACTTAATCATATGTATAATACAATTTGTTAAATGTAAAGTCAATAAAAACAAATATATAATATAGTGTTTTTATAAAATTGATTATATTATATTTTATGTTTTAGAAATTTTTTATATAAAAATTTATTTTTTTACATATCAAATTGCTTTTATTATTAGTATTTAAAATCAATTAAATTATAAATATTTATCCCGCACACAAGTGCGGGAAAGTCACCTAATATCTATTATTACTGTAAAATGTTTTTGGAAAAGGGAAACTATAAACAAAATAGAAATATTTGTGACAAATTTAAACATTTAAGATATAATATATTTTAAAAAGAAACAGTTCAAAAGAGGACAAAAATCAAACAGAATCATAATGATTTATTATCCAATGCAGTCAAATTTTACTAATTAAACGGAAATTTCCTCTGACGAACTCTTATCATCCGCAAAAACACAGAGTCAGGTCTTGTTTCACATTCATTACATGCAAACTCTGTTGTTCCAGATTCTCTGGAGATTTTCTTCCCAGCCTCTCAATGTCATCTCTTTGTTTCCGTTCCTGAAGATTCTCTTGACCCTCGATCATCTGCCTCTCAAACTGTTCATGCACATTCTCTTGACCCTCGATCCTCTGCCTTTTAGTGTTCCCTTGTCCGGTTCCTGACTATTCTCTTGGGCATCGAAGATGGGATTCTACCATATTCATTTTGAAGGAAAAGCAATGAGGTAAGTCAAAAGACTTCGAATTCATATTTTTTCATCATTTAATATATGTTCATAGTAAATACAAAGAGTTAGGTCTTGTTCAGTTTCATTACTCTCTTATCTGTCATGAATCTTGATTCTGTTTTGTATCTCCTGTTAGTTCTCTCATCAAACCTCTTCTCTGAATCATTCAGTTTCGAATACGAAATTCTTCCCTGAGGATCACATATAAACAAAAAGTTAAATCAAACTAATATCGACATGGGTTGTCACCTAAGAAGAAGAAACTCAATAAATGTGTCTCGTATTTGATTAAACTGCAGCGAAATTACCTGATGCTTAGGTAAACCAGGCACATTGAACAACACGAGCTTTACAACTTCCTTATCCTTTGGATGAAGAAAGAAAGAGAAAGATTGAGAAGGAGAGAAAAGAAGCTCGTTTGAAACTTGATCAGGTGTTTAAATGAATCACCAAAGATTTTTCTTAATTGTTTACACAAATATCAATTACAGGAGAAGATTTTCATGTTTTTGGTCTTGCACAAATCAAACAAACTGTTATAATTGATGAATGGCATAGAACCGCAGAGCTACTGAATGAAATCAGATCCAAACAGCTGCTGCAAGTTTTGGGATTTATAAATAAGTGAAAGAGTTACAATTGTTACATCACAAACTTATACTGGTCATGTAAAAGAATATAAACTCAACATTTTAAGCTTTGTTAGGTAAAGAACTTCTGTTTCTTTGGTAAAATTTGACTGCATTGGGCAATAAATTATCAAGTTTCAAGTACCTGATAAAATTGACGTGAGCCTTTCTTACAAGCAGGGCCGATTTTGAAACTATAGAAGTCATAGGCAACATAGAAAAATAGGGCTTCCGAGTAGTTTTCGACGTAAATATATATAATAATTTTTTTAAAAACCTTGTCATAATTGGAAAAAAAACTAAGAAAATAGTAATGAAAACACACAAAATTAAGTTTTTCTTTGTTTTTTTTTCAATTGAGTCTCTCTATGGTTATTATTTATTACATGTCTTATGTGATTTTATTTCCAAAACTTGATGTGAAATTATATATATATATATATATATATATAAAGGTAAACAAAATAAGAATAATAAGTTTTTATGAAATTGGAGGTCTTTTAAAATTGAGGGCCCTAAGCCCGTACTTCACCGGCTTATGCTCAGGGCCGGTGCTGCTTACAAGCTCCTACCATATAAAACTGTAACGAAAATGCATGTAAAAGAGATGAAACTGTTTGGAACAACATCAACTCAAGTGAATTGTTCTAATCAAGTAAAGACTAAACTATATATATATCTGTTTTGTTTTGTTTTTTTTTACATATCTATACTGCACTCACACCACAACAACCAATTAATTTGATTAGATTTGAAATAAAAGTATTAATCCAATAATCGCACCTTACATTACAACTGCTCAATAATCTCCTCTTTGTAATTAAAAAAAATCATGCAATGTTTCAAAGTAGTAAGCCATGAGGAGAATTGCATAATTAAAATCTTGTTAAATATTTTTACTCAATGAGTAGTAATTGTTTTCCCTTAGTGAGAGAGAGTAGTGAGATGAAATCATTCCCAGCTGTTTACCGAGTTTTTAAATTTAGCAACTTAGTTTCTATTTTGAGGTAGGAAAATTTCCTAAGCTTCTTAACCTAATGAAGATATGCAAGAAAGGCACCTTTTTTGGGTAAACTTTTCATCTCATCTCCTTGATTCAAAGAATGACGTCCAACAATCAGTCTAGATTATCTCCTCTTTCTCAAGCGTGGTTGAAGGATAATATACAAAACATACTTAGACGATAAGCTGGCAAAATGGGGCTTCTAAAAGATCTATTTCGAATACGAAGGAACGGTTCTGGTTTTTAGTTTTTTTCTCACTCCATTGTGAAGGTTTACTTAACTGAAACATACACTAGCGATGAAGGATATACAACAAGCAATCACAATGTCCAAACGCTTTTCTTCTGCAGAGAAAAAGAAGAGCATAATGAGTAACAAGGAACCTCCAAGAACATGGAGAATCCAAAATTCTTTCCCTAACAATAGTGTTGTTGCTCACACACTCACTTACCTTGATAGGAAGAGTCACGAATGCAAAGGCTCAGTGAATCTAGTCACTTATTCCGTTTATGGCTGAACATTGGTGTCTTTCTCAAAGACCAATTGGAGCAGAACTCGGGCATGGTCTCTTTCAATTCCAGTTTGTTATTGAGAAAGAAATTGAGAAAGTTTTATCCAACCAACCTTATCATTTTGAAAAATGGATGATTATCTTGCAAAGGTGGGAACCTTCTATCTCTGCATCCTTTCTATAACACATAACTTTATGAGTTAAAATTTAAGGTCTCCCTCTTCATCTGTGGATGGAGGAAACTGTGAGATGCATTGGTGCGGATATAGGGCTTGTGGAGGAGATATAAATAACAACCCTTACAGTCAGGATCATGATCCAGATTAATAGACTCATACCAATGATAACCTCCTCTGTCATAGAATTCCCATCAAAGGAAGAAGTCAAAGTCACTCTGATTTATGAAAAATTCGAGAATCATTGCCATAGGTGTAAAAGCCTCTGCCATAAAATAACTGAATGCCCTGAAGAAGAAGGAATGAGGACTACTGACCTGAGAGAAAGGATTGAGTATGGCCCACCTAGAAGCATTAAAAGGTTTGAGGAGAATCCTAGAAGAGAAGAGAGGTCGTACAGCTAGAATCATGAGCTAACAAGAGATATTCATATTAGGGAATAATATCTCTAATATATATAAGATATGGACCTCTCCACTTATTGCCAATTGGTTTTGAGTTGGAAGCCCATATTCTAATATCGTATCAAAACCCACAATCCACATTGTCCAACCCGATCCGACCCAAAAGTGGTCTAATTATCAACAAGCTAGACCCAAAATTGGTGTCGTTGATCTATCCCCAAACATACGAGATTAATGGCCAAAGAGCCATCATCTCGAGGGGGCGTATTAGGGATAATATCTCACATCGGAAGTTGGAAGGGATCCTCTCTGATATATATAAGATATGGACTTCTCCATTCATTGCCAATTGGTTTTGAGTTGGAAGCCCATATTCTAATAATTCAAAGTATAGAAGGAAACCTACGAGCCTATCTTATAGAGTCAATCCCTACAAGAGACAAAAATACCTTAGAGATCATAAGGAAAAAGAAAATTGGAGATGGCAAGAAGTGTAGAGACCCTTACCTCAAGTTGACCTAAGATCCCGAGCTAAGGATGCTAACCTTTCACCAAGTCAACATGCGTCAGGATCAAGAGATTTGAGAGCTGATCTGACAACAAGGAAAAGATCTTCGGAAAAGGATTTGAGAGAAGACTTAACTGAAAAGGCTAGATCTAGAGAGAAGGAGGCTGAGATTAGTCATAACAAGGAGGATTCACGGAAGAGTTCTCGAGAAGACACAGTCAGAAGAGACATGAGAGAGGAACTATCTCCAAAGAGCTAATCCAATGAAAAGAATTTATGAGATGGCTTAGTGACCAAATTAAGATATAACTCGAAAATACAAAATTTACAAATCTTACATGATTACCATTCACTATTACTCTAAACCTTAAATCATTGCATAATTGGTTTATGAACTTTATGGTTTGATCTTTGTTGATTTTATTTTACCATGTTTTAGCGAAATTATATTTTTAATACTTCATAATTGTTTATTATTAGATTTTGTAATCAAAATTTTAAGCATATAATAATAATTACTATTTTAATTTTAAACTAAATCATATATATTAAAGTGGGAGACATTTTCATTTTGATTGTTTTATAAATTTTAGGATAAAATTAACCTATAATTTATAGCAACCCTTAAAAATAGGATTAAGATAGGTTTTGTTATAAAATTTTAAATAATAAAAAACTCTAAGAAGTTAAAATTTAATTTTAAAAAATTATCGGGTACAAATTCGGTTCCAGTTCGGATTTGGATTCGCTTTTTCGGGTACATAGATTTATGACACATTCTGGTATTTTGTCGGGTTTGGATATTTTTTTTATAAAAATTAATAATTGATAGAAAAATTAATAGGAAAACTCTAAAAAGCTAAACTTAGGTTCTTGATTTGGTTCCACTCGGGTTCGAATTCAAGTTTTTGGATACATAGATCTATGACTCATTTGGGTATTTTGTCGAGTTCGGTTCCTCTAACTCGGATTGATTTTGGTTTTGGTTTTCGGCCTCTAAAACATCTCGAAAAAAAGATTCCAAAATATCGACATGAGTCTAACAAGTTAAATGAAATTTATTAAAAAAACAATCTAAATAATCAAATCCCGCGTTATAACGCATGTATAATCCTAGTATATAATCAAAGAGCAGACTTCACTTGAAATCTTCTTGTATAAGTAGTAGATTTCAAGTGAAGTCTTCTTGTAAGAAGATTTCATTTGAAGTTTGCAATATTTGGTGAAGGGTATATATGTCATTGTGTTTTCAGGTTCTTTTGTTTGGTCACTAAAGGCAAAATTATAAATTCACTATACTCATAAGTTACTTTTGGAGAAGAATTCAATTGGAGTTTATTTTTGCATTTAAAATGAAATTTTGAGTCATTATTGTCATTTTCTGCTAAGACTTTTATCTTTTGGTAAAAAAGAAAATATCTTATATTTTAAAGCAGGATATACTTTTATTTTGACCATGTTATAAACTTTAGGACTAAGGTGAGTTTTGTTATAAAATTATATATAAAAATTCAAAACTAATAAAGATATAATAGTAAAAATCAGAAAAGAAATTAAAATTAATAAAAATATATCGGGCACAATTTCGGTTCTTAATCCGGTTTGGTTCTGGTTTGGATTCAGTTTTTGGATACATAGATGTATGATTCATTTATGGTATTTTGTCGGGTTCGATTCGTCTATTTCAGAATTTTTGTTCTTTTGGTTTAAGATTTATTCGAGTATTTTTAATTTTCAGATATGGTGTAGTTCGGTATAGATCGAGTTCGGGTTCAGATATTTTTATATAAAAAATCAAAATTTTTTTTTAAAAAATAATAATAATACTGAAACTCTAAAAAGCTGAAATTTGGTTCTTGATTAGGTTCCGGATCGTGTTTGGTTTTTTGGGTACATAAATTTAGTACCCATTTGGGTACTTTGTCGGGTTCGGTTCCTATAATCCGGATCGTTTTCATTTCGGGTTTGGAGTCTCTAAAACAACATTAAAATATCAATACGGGTCTAACAACGTAAATAAACACAGTTTAAAAAAAATTATCAAAACAATCAAATCCTGCGTTATAATGTGGGTATAATCCTAATATAACGCGGGTATAATTCTAATATAAATGGAAATTGAGAACATGATCACCTCGAGCCCTAAAATGTACTCGATATGACCTTAATCTTCTTTTAGTGTTAATTTAATTATGCTAATCAAACAACAACTATCACAATATTGAAATAACGAAAGCTTGACATAAAAGTTTCCCAACACATTGTTTTCTTGTTTCCCAAGTAATTTGAAAATTCTCTTCTCGTAATTTTGTTTTATCTTAAAATTCATCGTCTTCTTTTCTCTTGAATTCGAGATCTGGTAATGCGTCTCTAACTTTATTCACATCATCAAATTGCACTATGGGTTGCATCTGAAGATAAAGAATCCCCTTCATGTGTGGATTATCGTTCAAGTATTGATAAAAAACATGATGATCCACAATTTAACACACCTGATTACGTTCATCCTTAGAGTATGTTTACAGATAGGCCCAAATCGCTCGGTCTCAATAAAAAAGAACCCAATAAAAAAAAGAAGGCCGATGAATTGGCCCAAAATCAATGATTTAACGGCAGCACGCTCGCCATCTAAGAAAAGAATATCTTCTAGGAAAGAAGAATTAGCGCATTAACCAATTAAGGAAATATAATCTCGTCAATCTGCGGAGATTGATTGATGCAATAAAAAAGAAGAAGACACCACCTAATGCAACAATGATGAAAAAATCGGAATATTCTCCGAAAATATCGAGGAAAACACTTATAAAGACGAGAGTCACGAATCATAAGAAGAAAATCTCACCTACACTCACTTGAGAACAAATTAGAAAGAGAGAAACCATTTTGGTTTTAAACAGATATTTATACCAAATTCTCTATATTTGTATGTTTAATCCAATAAAAGCTATTCAACTCTTGATTGTTTGTTTATGCATAAACAATTTGACGTCCACTGTGGGGCCGAAACAAGTTTTCTCTCAAAACTAGAATCAAGCTAACAGAAGAATGGTGACTAGAGAACTGGAGCAGCACTTGTGGCACAAACCGGAGAACTGGCCGCAAGCACGACTAACAACAAAACCAACCCCAACAAAACGGCAAAACTGGTGAATGAAGAACACGCGGCCGGGAACAACGTCCAAGATCCACTGCCCGCCGAGCTACCCCGACAGCGTAATCGCACCACATCAGAGCTCCGGGCCACGATTGGACAACTTCTCGGACATGCCAAACAAAACAAAGAAAGAAGCAAGGACCTCGCCAGAAAATTAAATAGGCAGAATAGCGTGCACCAGGAACATTTGGAGGAAATGAGATGCGCCAACCAAGAGATGAGACGCACCCTCTTAGGCATAATGACCATCCCGTCATATTTGGAAAACAATGAATCGGAGGAAGAATCCGAAGAAGAGTACTATAGGAGACAAGAGAGTGAGGAGCCAGAAGAGGGGATTGAAAGGACACCTCCGTCCTATCCATGGTGCGCCAGACTCAAGAAGACTACAAAGCCATGGGACATAGGTACACAGGGCAACCACGTCAGCCCTAGAGTTACACCGCGTGATCGAACAGACCCGAAGCACACCTTTTACAAGGAGGATCAAATAAAAGAAAAGGACTAGCAAATGAATAAGCTTGTGTTTAAAATATCGTATTGTTCAAAAAGTTGAGTGCAATTATGCTTGGTTGAATTTCCATAAGAGATTCTTTGGTTTGAAAAGAATGGAAAGGGTAGAGAATAAGAATTGATTTGGGATTCAGGATGACTTGATTGATTACTTTAGTAGACTACATGTTTAGGATGGATAGAATGGATGTTATGACTTGTATGCATACATTGTTTCCGTCTTGACATAGTTTTGCATAATGATTTACATTCTGATTTTGAGAGTTAGTCACAAAATAAATTGATTGAGCCGTCTTGCACTCATCTTTAGTGTCATTTAGCCTTTTATCCTTGCCAATTGGGTTGATCTATTGTCCTTGAGTGAAACTGCACATTGGTTCTATGCTAATTTGATGTGAAGATTGGTTGAAATGACGGTTCGTGGATTCTTGTGATTACTCATTGTTTGGAATTGAATTGCAAAGTCTAAGCGAGTTAGAGTTCACTAAGAATAATGTTTTTGACAAGTTGTAGTCACTCTCTTTGGATTGTTGAGCTAATTATTGCTAGGTTCTTAAGATTTTGAGTTCCCAGTCTCAACTTTTTTTTGGTTTTATCATTTGTTTGCTTGGAGGCAAGCAAAAGGCAAGTCCGGGGGAGTTGATATGTATCATATTTACATAGATTTCCATTCATATTTTGATTATTTTTTAGTCACTTAAGAGTCATATTCATTCATTTTTGTGTAAGTTTCCTTTGGTTTTGTATTTAAGAGTTTAGATAGATCGAGTCACATATTTGCTCATTTTGGAGTCATTTTAGGTGATTTGGAGGTATTTATGGAGGATTGGAGACTTGGGGATGTATATACAAGCAAGAAGATGAAGTTGAATGCATCAAACAAACAAGAAAAGTTGGTTGTTGAGAACTTTGACAATTTTGGTTGAGATAAGACCTTTGGTGAAGAACCACCACTATGTGCTTGATATTGGTGATCTATGAATTGGATGAAAATTGGACACAAGATAGTTACAAGAGTTAGCTTTCATTTGATGGTGGTTTGAAGGTATTTGGACAAGTGGTTAGGAAAATATGACAAATTTACTCAATATAGGTCATTCAGCCGCAAAATTTCGAGAAATATTAGGCACCTGATCGTGAAAAGTGGACGAGAAAATTACACATAAGCAAAATCTTGCATATGCTCGTGAAAAGTGCTCTTGAATCTGGGCCAGATAGATTTCTATATTGGTCAAACCCAATTTTTCTCTGGTCGACTCGATGTCGTTTATAACACAATAAAACCCAAATGTTTAGGGTTAGATTATTGATTTTTGATGATTAGGTTGTTAGAATATTCATATTAAGTATCCTTAATGTTAGATTCAACTTGATCATTTGAAAATAGATGCTAGGAGGTTTGTTGCCCGAGAGGTGTTCGATTAAATTCCCAAAAGACCTTTTGATGAGCTTTTCTTCCCTAGCCATTGAGAGATAAAGTTAGGGTTATAAGTGGAATTAATGGCCTAGTGTTTAATGCTTATTGTTCTTTGAATTTGCAAATGAGAGTTTAGCTCGATTGATTGATTAGTATAGAGGTTAATACCATGAGAGTGGGTTGAACTAGAGTTGATTTCCATGTCCTAGGTTTAGCTTAATTGTTCCTTGTTGCATCATTAATTAGTTGTCTTTCCCTTTGATCAATTATCTTACCTAAAGTCACTCACTTTTAATTGATTGTCTTTGCATATGAATTATTGTTTTTGTTTAAGTCTTTTGTTCTAATTGAGTTTGGTTTGATCTTTTTGAGTTTAGTTTGCTTTGTCTTAGTTTTAGTAGTCTTTTACTTCAATTACATAATCTATTGCTTTAGCTTAAGTCCAAATTCTTGCAATCCTAGTGTGTTTCTGGATTCTCTGTGGATTCGATCCTCAAGTATAACATTGACGTGTTGCACTTGTTGATTAATTGATATTAAAAAGTGTGTATCATGGAGATGAGTAAGTGTGAGAAATCCCTTGAGCTCAAAAAAATTGATCAAAAACAACATTTTGAAGTTCACCACCGTGATCACTTCAGATTGTCTTGATTCCATCTCGCTCATTTTTTAGTTAAAGAGCTAGAATCTTACAAGTGTCCAAAGTCTCATTCTTTTCTCTTAAGAATCTAACCCATGTATACTGTGAGAAATCATCAACCATCACCAAAATGTATTTTTTCCTACTTGTTCTTGCTACCTGAATTGGGCCCATAAAATTTATGTGAACCAATTCCAATGGTGATGTCGACCTTACATCTTGAATTGAACAATGTTGTGTTTTAACTTGCTTTTTCATGTTGCACGGACTGCAGACAAACTCTTTTTTTCCTTGAAGTTTAGGCAAACCTCTCACAACTACCTGATTTGCAAGCTTCACCATCGTCCAATGGTTCATGTGAGCCAATCAGTGATGCCACAGTTCAGCCTCATTATCTTAAGTTGCACTCATGCATGTACTCTTTGGTGGCCGCATATAGCAATCGTTTCCTGACCTTACACCTTCAAGAATCATAACTCCTTGTGCATGCCTTACATCCAACTTTAGTGAACGTCACATCCAAGTCCAAGTCACATAGCTGACTAATACTTATGAGATTTGATTTTAGCCGATTCACGAAGTACACATTGTTCAATCGTGGTTGTGAATCCCCATTGGTACCTAATTTTCCTTTGAGTTCTCCTTTTAGCACCTCCTCCAAAGGTCACCTTTCCTCGAGAGAATTTTTCAAAGTTGAGCAAGTTTTCCTCTTTTCCTTGTTATGTGTCATGAACATCCACTGTCAAAGTACCAGAGTTCTGTTGTTGAGTTGATATGATCCTTATCTGCTGTGTAAGGAACCTGACAATACAAATCCAGCATTCTAACCCAGACCCTGTCACAGTTTTGATGATCCCTGAAGTATTGTTGTCGTTCCATGATTCAGCGAAGACGATTCTGAAACCTGTAACACTGAAACCTGACATTACCATACTTACCACATTACCCGCAGTCTGGATGTTGACTCCAGTAGTCTCTATAGGATTTCTTACTGTACATGTCATACTCTTGTCTTTGAGAAGATTTGTGAGATGCTGGTTGAAATATCTTTGTTTCTTTCTGTTCTGACATTGTAGCCTTCACCGTGTTTATTGCTTTAATAAAGACAATGTTTGCAGTTGTGCTCTCAACACCTCGATATCCCAGACCCTAGTTTCCTTTGTTTGTTCGCCCAGATTGTAGAATTTTATTTAGATCTTTTGTGCCTGTGGAAAGCATCTTACTGTTCTTTAGTTGTTAAGTGAGACGAATCTCAAGTGCATTTTTGGCCTTTTCAGTCTCTAATTCTTTATCAAGCCTTTGCACCTTGTCTGACAGAACCTTTTTTTCAAATACCAACTTGATGTTTTTCTCTTTTAATTCAACAAGGTTTCGTACAACAATATGCAACTCATCGACATGAGACAATCCCTAATCACTTGCATCATCTTGATCATATTGAGGAACAAATGTCTATCAAGCCTCCTTGTTCTCAGCTACATAGTCTACATCTTCTAATATCTCGACCAGACCGAAATGTGCCATATACGCATCCAAATCATTGTTCCCATGTTCGTCTTCTATGTCACTCTCGCTCTAGCTTACTAACGTCATCTTGTCATTCTACATTGAAATACTACATAATCAGATTTTATATGAACATACCCTTGACACTCGAAGCACTTTAGTGTCATTGTCCTTTTGATAGTTGGACAGTCAGCTTTGAAGTGGCCATATCTTTGACACTAAAGACACTGTTATGTCAAATTTCTGTTGTTCCTTCTTAGGCACTATCTTGCGAACACATGATAGTCCCTTCTCTGTCCTCTTTCAAACTTCCTGAGGTACTTCTTCACGATCAATCCCACTTGATCGTCTAGATCAGCTATCTATGGTTTGACTTTTTCTTCAGCAAACATGGCAATTCCTTTTCCATGATGTGGTTCAATACCTTTATTGAGTTCAATTTCATGTGACTGCATCATACCAACCACTTGATTAAAGCTTAGGTTGTAAGAATTCCGAGTTACCTCGAAAGCAGACCGATGTCCATGAAATTTGCTGGGAAGATAGGGCAGAAACTTCTTTACCAGTTTCTTATCCTTGTAGGTCTTTCCTAGGACCAATTCTTCATGAAACAGAGAGCTGAGTTTACTGAACACCTCTAGGACTCATGTTTTCCCATAGTAAGAGACTCAAACCGTGAAACCAACATAACAACTCTTGTTCTCTTCACACTGGAGGTTTTTTCAGATGAGACTTGCAGAATGTCTCATGCCTCTTTTGCTGTTGTACATCCCTGTATCTGTTTAAACTAGTTTAGCAGCAGAGTGTTGAAGATTGCTAACATCACCTTGGAATTGTATTTAGACTCTATGTACTCCTCGGCTGTCCAGCTCTTCCTCGATTTAGGAACATCTTCTTCTCCATTTTTCATAGTTGGTGGTGTCCATCCATCTTCGACAGCACCCCCAAACTTCTTCATCAATCCCTTTGATGATTTGTTTCATCTGCACCTTCCAATGCCTATAGTTGTTTGGATCAAGCTTTAAAGATTCTCTTACAGCTACAAACTGTTGTGTGTTCTTCATACTTTTGCACGATCTCACCTGATATGGTTAGGTGGTCCGCTCTGATACCAACTGAATTTATATGAAGATTAAGACACACAAAATTTCGATTGGAAAACGTCAATTTAATGCTTCAACTCGTTTTTATTAATGTAAAATTTTCTTTAAAAGTTATACACCTGTTGGTTACAACTCTCACCAACACAAAACAAAACAACACTCAAACCCAAAAAAATGACTTTCAAGAGTTTTCTTTCTCTCTAAACCTCAAAAAAAATTTCCCCAATATCTCCAGAGTGTTGGGCGGTCTTGTCACGCCTCAAAACCTTTTTATAGGTCGTGCACCTTAATATAGAATCTCCCAAATCCCTCCGAAATGGAAATTCTGAAGTTAAGACAAGTTTCCAAATTCTGCTTCACAACGATTTGTCGATTCTATTAATATCTCCCTGTTTTGATCTTCTCCTTGGTCAATAAGACTTCGTCAAGCTCAGCTTTGACACAACCTTTTTCCTTCCTAGTCTTTGACTTGAAATCCGTGCATCTTCAAATATCACCATGACGATAGCCCTTTTAGGAGTCTAAACTGTATCGACCATCGAAGAGGGGAATGTAGTTTTCTTTTAGCTATTTTCACTCAGATGGCGGGAAAATTAAAATTAGGGATCAAAGAGAGGGGATCGAAGAGAGGGGATTCTCGGAAGATAAAAAAAAAACCTTTTTCTTCTTACAGATTAATTTGTTTTTAATAAATATCTAGCCACCATGAGAAGAAAGGTGGCCGAACAAGAAGTCTAAGCTCCTTCGTTCCCTTTAATACAATGCTTCGAAATTGTGGTTTCATTGAATTTCCATGTGTTGGTGACTCGTGGTCCTGGCATTGATTCCAAAAAAATGAAATAATCAAAATGAGGACTAAAGCACAAACAAATAATAGTAGAAGATATAGAGCTACTCCGATTATGACGAATGAACATACCGCTTCTATAACTAGACCCATAACAACCAATCCGGTTTTTATAGGATACAAATGTATAGTAGATGCTTCACAGAAGGATTCTGATTTTCATTCAGGATTAGGCCGATATTGCTTTTCTTTTGAGGGTGGTGGGGTGAATATGGGGGCCCAGAGCATTAGACGCAGCTTGTCCTCTTTGCACTCGGAGTTTGAGGCTCTTATATGGGCTATGACTTGCTTATTGGCCCTCTAGATTTTTGAAGTGGAGTTTCTGATCGATTGCTCTGAACTAGTGAAGATGATTGAGGACCCCTCCGCTTGGCCAGCTTTAATACCATACCTGGACGATTTCTCAAGACTCAGGAGTTCTTTCAGATTTTGCTCCTTAGTCCTGATTCCGCGTGCTATCAATCACAAGGCAAATTTCCTATCCTGTAATGTCGTAGGATTAACTAGAAGTCATGTTTATGTGAATGATGTACCCCCTTCTTGAACCCATTTTATTCGTAATTGAGTAAAGTTGAAAGAAAAATGAATAAAATAAAGTATGTATACACCACCAACATAATAATCTTATGTTGATAAATATATTTGCTTTTATTCAGGACATATTAGATTAGATTAAATACATTATTTTAAATGTTTAATTGTAAATTTCAAATCCTTTTATATATAAAGTTAAAATCATGACTTGGGTTGCGATTGGCAATTGCTTTCTTTGTTTTGAAAAACAAAAATCTTTGTAAAATATTGAAATTGAATCAATCATATTCTAGTTTTTTTTTTTTTTACTTTAAAATATGACTAGTTTACTTTCAATATTTTCAAAGATTTTTGTGTTTCAATGTAACGAAAAAATTTGGCAATTGGGGCTTTTAATGAAGAATGTTTTTTAAAAAATTTATGAGGAAACAAAAGAAAGATCAAGGCAAAAATATAGAATATCTATTATTAGTATAAACAGGTTTTGGAAAAAGGAAACTAAAAACAAAATAGACATATTTATGAGAAATTTCAACATTTTAAGATATAGTATATATATTAAAAAACATTCCAAGAGAGGACAAAAATCTAAAAATAATCATGATAATTTATTTTCCAATGCAGTCAAATTTTACCAAATAAACGGAAGTTCTTTACATAACAAAGCTTAAAATGTTGAGTTTATATTCTTCTGCATGACCAATATAAGTTTGATGTAAAATATATCTTGTGTAAGTCTTTTACTTATGGTCTATAAATCCAAAAACTTGGAGCAGCTGTGTGCATCCGATTTCATTTAGTAGCTCTGCAGTTCTATGCCATTCGTCAATTATAACAGTTTGTTTCATCTGTGCAAGACCAAAAACATAAAACTCACATGAAAATCTTCTTCCTGTAATTGGTATTTGTATAAACGATTAGGAAAAATCTTTGATGATTCAATTAAACACCTGATCAAGTTTCAAGCGAGCTTCTTTTCTCTCTTTCTCAATCTTTCTTTTTCTCTCTTCATCCATATTCTGTTGAGCATCCACGTCTTGATTCTTTGGGATATCCTGAGAACAATAGTAAATCGAAGCAATAAACAGAGTCAAATACAGAGTATGCTATGTTTTCATTTCCTCTTACAAATTCTTATCAATCGCAAAAACACAGAATAAGGTCTTGTTTCAGATTCATTACCTGTAAACTCTCTTGTTCCAGATTCTCTAGAGCTTTTCTGTCATGTCTCTCAATGTCATCTCTTTGTTTCTGTTCCTGAAGATTCTCTTGACCCTCGATCATCTGCTTCTCAAATTGTTCATGCACATTCTGTTGACCTTCGATCTTCTGCCTCTTAGTATTCCCTTGTCTCGGTTCCTGATGGTTCTCTTGGGCATGGAAGATGAGATTCTACCATATTTGTTTTGAAGGAAAAACAATGAGGTAAGTCAAAAGACTCCGAATTCATATTTTTCATCAATCAATGTTCAAAGTAATACATAGAGTTAGGTCTTGTTCAGTTTCCTTACTCTCTTATCTGTCCTGAATCTTGATTCTGTTTTGTATCTCCACTTAGTTCTCTCATCCAACCTTTTCCCTGAGTCATTCAGTTCCGAATATGGAATTCTTCCCTGAGGATCATATATAAACAAAAAGTTAAATCAGGTTAATGTGGACATGGCTTGTCACCCATGAAGAAGAAACTCAATAACTGTGTTCCACATTTGACAAAACCGCAGTGAAATTACCCGATGCTTAGGTAAACCAGGCACATTGAACAACACAGGCTTTGCAACTTCCTTATTCTTTGGGTGATAAAATTGACAACGTGAGCCTCTCTTACAAGCTCCTACCATATAAAACTGTAACGAAATGCATGTAAAAGAGATTATACTGTTTGGAAAAACATCAACTCAGGTGAATTGTTCAAAACAAGTAAAGACTAAACTATATATCTGGTTTTTTTTTGACATATCTATAATGTCATACCACAACCAGCAATCAATTTGATTAGATTTGAAATAAAAGTATTAATCCAATAAGTGCACCTTACAACACAGCTGGTCAATAATCTCCTCTGAAATCTCCTGTTTGTAATTAAAAAAAACATGCAATTAAAATGTTTCAAAGTAGTAAGCCATGAGGAGAATTGCATAATTAAAATCTTGTTAAATAGATCATTTTCTTTCTCACAGTTGGACGAGGATGATTGAGACGACAAGTGCTTCCATAGCCACATAGACCGAATCTTAGATAAAACAGACAAGCTTTTTCACCTGGACGAATTGGATATTTACTCGGTTCCTCCGATTTCTGCTGAGAACTCTCATCACACACCTTACTGGATTTACTTCCTATCGAATCCGGAGTTGTAGCCTGAGAATCAAATTAAAAGAAAACATTTGATCAAACAAAACACACTCTGTAATAACTAAGTTTCCCTTAATCATGTGCTCGGTGTATATTTAGCAATAGATTTTGAATAATTTAGATTTTATTAGATTATTAGATGATTCAAAAGAAACTTGTGTATGATTTTTTTTTTTCTTTTGCCATCGGGCTCACATGCATTTTATTCCACACAAAAGGATTCCTTCCACAAAGGGAAAGAGGATAGAAACTCTATGTCTAAGGATCCCAATTGGTGATATTATCACTGGTGCACCCATCCTCGAAATTTTCTAATCTTTTCAATCTCCAAAATTTGGAAATGAAAATCTTATCAAACATGTAACGTTTAACAATGAATGTGATGGTATTTTCCGATATTAGTAGTTCTATACCCTAAGGTTTTAATATATGCGATTGAATACCAAATGATTTGTCATTTCAATGCAAATCATTAAAAGTTATCGGTTCATCTAACAAAATGCCAATCAAATGAGAGATCACAATAAGAATATCCTCAGATGTTATCAAAGTTAGTTCAATTTTTTTTATACCTTTGTTTCTCCCATAGATTTGGACTCTCTTCTTGCTCAGTGAATTCTCCTATCAATTTATTTAATCTCCTCAATTATCTTTTCCAAGTTTTTTTCTCCAATCTTGTCTCCAAATAAATAGTAGATAATATATATATATATATATATACACACTTTGGCATGAAAATAAAAAAGTTTCTCTAAAATTATGTGATTACCTATAACGAAATGTAGACGGATCATTGATAGTTGACTAACGTAAAAGGAAGTTTCATAGATCTATTATTTTTAAAACGGAGGTCCTTTTTTTTACAACCTATATTTGTAAACAATTAACAAAAGCCCCATCATTTAATTGCATTTTAGTCCTTTTATTCTTTCCTTTTTCAAATTATTTTTAACATGAATTTATTTAATTTAAATAATTGTGGTAAACAAAAAAACAAATAACATTCCTTTGTTTTTTTTTGTTTTCAACCCCACGTTCCAACCATTTCTAACCAACTATTAGCTTAATTACTATGACTAATTAAGTAAAAATACAGGAAATTGATATTTTTTTAAAATAAATATAACCATAGTAGTTAGAGAAATATTTGCGTACACAATTCTATTTGGTAAACAGATCTATTAGAAAGACACAACTTATGAAATGACTATTATTATTATTTTGGTAAAATGAAATGGCTATTATGCAAGCTTCATATATTTATAACAACTTATGAAATAGTAAGTTCCTCTATTTTGTTTTTATTATCCTGCATTGGTAACTATTTTTTTTTTGTTTTTCTACCAACAACTAATATTTATTTTTAAATTTGGCATTGGTAACTAATTTATGCCTTCTTTTTTTTCTGTTTGTAGTAATAAGATATTTACAAAAAAGAAAAGAAAAGTAACACCCCGTTTATAACAACTCTTTAGTAAAAACGCTTAAATAACTTTAACAAATGGATCTTCTTTGGGCTTCTTAATTTTACGTGGACCAGTGGATGTAACCAATTTTGTTAGTTGGTCTTTTTAAATTACTTATTTGTATAGCTCCGATAAACAAATGAAATTATTTTGTTTAGTGTATACCCAACCCACATATTATTTTCTTTTATAAGACTTCATTTACTTGGATCTATCAGAATATTAGTAAATATTAGAATAGAGTACCAAGGAATCGGACAAAAGATAATAAAAATTAGATTTGCTTAACACCTTTTGTTAAGAAAAATTACGACGATTGGAAACTCAGTGCATCATGGAGTTTCACATACACTAATTATTTATTTAACATAGTTTTGAAGGCGAGATTGATTAAAGATAGGTTCGTGGATTTGGCGTCGATCTAAAATTGATTCGGTTTATTGTTTACTGATTTTGACGGTGAGTTAAGCTCAATTTTAAGGTTATTGTGAAAGTACTACTTTGTTTCGTGGTCAGAAGATAAACTTGTTATTCAGTTGAGAAATATCAAAATATGTTTTGAGGTCTTGGGCTTAATTTCTCAGTATTTCATGGTTTAGCATTTTGTAATTAATAGGTCATCTTATTTGTACCATGCCCATTACATACATTCATAATCTCACCAATGTTTACAAAAAATTAAAATTTTAAGATTTACTAGTTGAATATTGTTTTTCTTTTACCTTTTTTGTTACATTAAAACTACAATCATATTATTGTTTGGAGACCATAAATTTATATACATGTTGTATTTTACTATTTTCCTCAAACAAATATATACAATATTCGGCAAATTTTGTGACTTTTATTGCGTTTAAACCAAAATTGGACATTATAAACATGTTATCAATTTTAAAATAGTACAAACATTATCGATATTTATGATGACATGAGTGATACGCATAATTTTCGACCAAAGATATTACTAAATCCACAAACTCCATAAACCATACAATGTAAATAAAAACCAATTATATAAATAATATACAGACAAAATAAGTCTGCGTGCGGGTAGCATCCTAATTATACTCTATTTAGACTAGAATAAAAACCTAAACAAAGAAATTTTGGGTTTACAGTATATAAAATAATTGCACCGGTTAAAAAAAAATTAATTCATGTGATATAGCGGTTAATTATAGTTGAATGGGAAGAGAAATCTGACTTTGTTTCGAACCAAATTAATTTGTAACCTTAAATTTCAGCACACCTAAATATATTATTTTAATCCAAAATTTGGCGGAAAAGCAAATTCATAACATCTCATTATTTACTTGATTTGTTTTTTTTTTTTTAAAGTAAAAAAGATTATACGTTCACTTCCTTACTTTGTTTGAATTAAATATTTGGGTGGGAATATATAAGTAATATATAAAAACTAAGCTCTCTACTAAGAAGCTTTTTCTCAGCAGTGAAAAACTTTCTCTTCTAACCTAATCGCCTTGACTCTTCTTTGGAGTTGGCGACAATGGTTCCGATAGCACCGGCGTCGACTTCTTTCATCTTATTCCTACTGTTAAGGCTTTGTTTTGTTTTAGATATGGTGTAGTTTTTGTAGGAAAAAAAGCTTATTATTCATATACAAATGACATATAGTATATATACAAGTGTATTCTAGCCCTAGATTACTATATATTGAATGACATAATTATCCTTTGTTAATCACTCTATACGCCCCCTCAAGATGGAGGGGATGTGGCATCTCCGATCTTGATCATAAGTTCTTGAAATCGTTGTCTTGGGAGTGGCTTCGTAAGTGCATCTGCAAGCTGATCTTTGGTGGAGACATGAGCAACACGGAGAACACAAAAACGGATATTGTCTCGAACAAAATGGTAATCTAGTGCAATATGTTTCATGCGGCTGTGAAAAACGGAATTAACACAGAGATACGTCGCTCCAGTATTATCACAGTAGATGACCGGTGTAGAGGGAAGTCTAACATGAAGCTCCGTGAGTAAAGAACACACCCATCGGAGCTCACCTGCTATGATTACGACAACTCTATACTCTGCCTCGGTGGATGATCTAGCAACACCTTTTTGCTTCTTGGATGACCATGAAATTGGAGTACCACCAAGATACAGAACATACACATTCGTGGAGACAAAATCTTCGACATCACCGGCCAAGTCTGCATTGGAATAAGCATGTAGTGAAAGGCCTGTGTTTGCTCGAAGATAGTTTCCATGTGTGAGAGTTCCTGAAAGATAGCGAAGAACACGCTTGGCTGCCTGCAAGTGTAAATCTGTCGGTGAGTGCATAAATTGAGAGAGTTTATTGACAGCATAATTCACATCAGGTCTTGTGAAAGCCAGGTATTGAAGACTGCCAACAATCTATCTGTATTACTGAGGATCAGAGAGTTTAGTGCCAGCCGAAAGTGGTAACCGTGGAGCCTGAGCTAGAGGGGTTGTTACAGGTTGAGAATCAAGCATGTTGTGGCGAGTGAGTAGGTCAATGATATACTTCCTTTGCATCAAGTGCATTCCTTTGGCTGAACGAGTAACCTCTATACCCAGAAAATATGATAAATCTCCTATTTGTTTGAGTGAAAATCGGTCAGACAAGAGTTGTATAGCACCATCTGTTGGGATAAACGGCACTATACTCACACGGCGCAGCGGAAATAAAATGCCAGAGAATA
>OVAX01000427.1:55128-86505 GCA_900406405.1 Lepidium africanum | reverse complement strand
ATAATAATAATAATAATAATAATAATAATAATAATAATAATAATAATAATAATAATAATTCCCTTTGCTTATTTTGGTTTCCATTTTCTTATATCAATAATTGGATCAACAACACTCATACATACCCCAATGAAATTCCTTCTTAAACGTAATTGCATCCGACAAAGTATTCTTGGCAATTAGTTTTTTGCCCAAATCTTCTTAATCATTGTTCCAAAATTCATTATCTTGTAAAATGTCCAAAACATGCCATTATAGCTCTAAAAAGCCTAACCCAGTTAAGTGCCAAAAAATCAAGATAAAATGGACTCAGTTTTATATATATGTTGTGGACTATAAACCTAAAATGATGCTTAAAAGCCATGTTCTAAAATACGGCCGTGGTGGGGTTTAGTCGCCGGAAAAATATTATATGGTGTTTCACCATGGTGATTCATTAAATCGGTCAGAAAAATTAGATTTCAAAAAAAGCATTCTTTAAAACTTCAAAATCCAACATTTTTTCTTGGGTCTATAATATTTGAAAATGAGGTTTGTAAAAGTTGGAAAAAATGACCGAGAAAATACACTTCTACCCTTCATTTAAGGGAAGAAAGTGAAAAATTAGTTAAATTGCACATGATGTATTTGAACGCGTGACCTATTCATTACTAATAGTGGATAACCACAAAGCCACAAGAAAATATTGGTAGTTAGATACATATTTTAATATATATACACTAAAAAAATATAAATGCTATATAATAAATTCTTGATTAATTCCTGTATAATCTTCGTTGCACGCTAGACGCTACCTCACCAAACGTGTAGCATCTAGCGAATTTCAAAGCATGGCTTAAAAATACTAAAATTAAATAGTTATCTGGGATCTAAGAGAAACCTTCCAAATTGCAGAAAACAGATCAAAGATACGGTTTAAAGCCCAAAATCAATCATAGGCGGAGAAGTTCCCCCAACAAAATTTAATTTATCTCAATAAGCTCTAGGATTCAGTGGAGAGACCATCAATATGGGATATTGATGCTTTGTTGACGGGTCCTGGAAAGTTGCAGAGTATTTCACTGGACTAAGTTCGCTTTGTTTTCTTGATGGAGGAGAAGGTGTATGTATAGGGGTGCGAGGTGTAAATCTATGCTTATCTCCACTTCATACTGAATTTGAAGCGATCATTTGGGGCATGTTATCTCTTTTGACTCTCCAAATCTCTAAAGTTGCTTGTGTCACCGACTACTCGGAGATCCTTACAATGGCATCAACCCAACAAGATTACTTAGCCTTCTCGCAGTTTCTGGATGATTTTTTTCAGACTCAGAAGACTTTTCTCTTGCTTTTCTCTCCTCTTAATTTCTAAAGCCCTCTATAGTAAGACAGATTTGTTAGCTCGCAAGTGTTCAAGGAATTTCTCATAATTATACTTATATAAATTCAATGTCTATGTCTTGGCTGCCACGATTAATATAAATAAAAAAATTTCAAAAAGGGAAATTCTCTAACTTAGAGAGTTTATAATATATACTAATTGAAATAAAAGTGTGAGACATTCTTAGTAAAAAAAATTAATGCATTTACTAAACGTTTTACTTTTCTCAAGTAAAAAAAATCAATACAGTAAAACCTCTATAAATTAATAATGTTTGGACTTAAAATATTTATTAATTTAGAGAGGTATTAAATTATCCATAAATTAATATTATTAATTTATAATATAAATTAAGAATTATTTATGTATAGTATTTTTAATTGTTAAAATTATTTTAAAAAGATAAATTGAGAGTATTTTTAGATTAATCTTTTCAAAATTAAAAATTTATTAATTTATTATTATTGACCTCAACTGTTAACAACAGCTTATAATACTATTATAATAAAAATAATACATATTAAAAAATTAAAAACTTAAGGAAACTTTGGTTATCTTTTGTGACATGTTATACAACATCATAGTTTGAAAATATTACACACAACTGTTTTATAGAGTTGAGCTCTAGAAAACAATTCATTAAAAAAATCATACTTAAACATATCAACTTTTGTGNAAAAAATCATACTTAAACATATCAACTTTTGTGTATATATATATATATATATGTAAATTTAGATGATTATTAATTTATGATATTATTGGGACTATATTTTTACATAGAAGTTTCAAAATAATTATTATCTTATTAATTTATTAAATTTGATCAAATTTTACACTAGCCCGATTTAGGACTCTATAATTTTATTATTTTATAGAGATTATTAATTTATCGAGTATAAATTTATAGAGGTTCTACTGTAAATACCAATTACTACTTATATTGACCCTAAGTATATAAAATTATTAATTTACAATTTTTTTTGTTCACAAGTCTACATAAGTAAGTACTTAAGGTCCTCTTAACTTACTCCGAAGAAAATCACTAATCTTAAAGATGAAGAAAAATTTTATTTTCTTACATATTATTATTGTTTTTTATTTTGGGTCGAGTGAAGAAACTCTTAAATGTCGTAAGAATACCGTAGCTTTTCACAACAATCTAGTTACAAGTCGAAGTGCTCTCAAAGTTCATTGCACATCCAAAGATGACGATTTAGGAGAACACTTTGTAAAATTTGAAGGTCCAACATACAATTTTAGTTTTCATGATAACGTCATCAGAACAGGCGCTAATCTGGAGTATGGTCAAGATATTGACGCATACACAGCAGGTTTATTTATTAGATGTGGCCAATTATACTCATGGGATGCTAGAGATGATGGAATTTATGTCTCACACAATGATAAGCCAGAAAAGCTCGCATACGATTGGATTAAAATTCATAATAATTCTGTTGTTTACCCTAAAATAATGAAATGATGATAATTATGTTGTGCTTATTTTGGTTTCCATTTTTGTATGTCACAATCAAATCAACAAGAGCCGATCCATAATCTAAGTCTACCCATAAACTCCTTATTTTTTTATCAACTACTTGTAGTGAGATAATGTCAAACTCCAGATATCTGAACCATTAGTTGGGACATATAAATCACCAAATTGAGAAAAACTTGATTATTTTGGTTTCCGTTTATAATCATATAAATATAAGAAGTATATTAATTATTGATTATAATTTTTTCTAATTTATAGTTTTTATTTGTCAATAATACAATGTATAATCCATAGTCTAAGCACTAATTATGCGTGTAATATAATTTGTAATTGAGTTCCAGTGAAAAACCGTAAATATGGATATTTAATCACTATAACGATTTTTTAGTCAAATAATTTTATCACCAACAAACTCCTAAACTACAAGTTCATGTATTTTGTTTTTTGAATATAGGAAATCAAATTGACTAAAACAACCTAGGTGACATCTTTCCTATATATATATATACACACAAATATGATTCATAAACGAAAATTAGAAGAAATCAAGCATATAAAGTTGTTTTAAATCCTTATTATTGTTTATACTCCAAAACACAATAAGATAACATAATTAGTTCACAAAGTTGAAATGAGAAAGCTAGTTAATCATGAACAATTGAAGATTAATCCTTGATCCAAATAGGCTTGCCAAATTTTTAACACTAAATAGCATTGTCATGTGAAACCCATTAGAAGAATTCACCACATCTTAATAATGAAGCTGCTCTTTCATATGCTGAAAATAAAATGTATGCAGTATCTTTGAATTTCACGATGTGATTGCCTAAATGGTTGTTTGTAGATTTGCAGTGGATTTTGATATCACTATGACTTAGATTAACATTGTTTCGAAAAGCTATGATATTTTTACGATATAGTGCTTTATTCTACCTTAAGCATGTAATAGATATAAAACACATAACACTGTATACAAGATTCATTATTTTAGATAAATCTTATTTTACTTTAGAGGATGGTAAAATATTTGTGAAGTATTTTACTTATAGACTTTATAGCTTTTTTTAAAGTAAATTTCATCGATACTTGCGTTGAGTTCTTCTTAGTCTGATAATTATGATGATTCAACTAATTACTCTAATATCTAGATTTCGATAATTCTCTATTAGACATAGTAGATTAAATAAAAGATTTTAGGATGTGAACTCTAAGTTATAGATCAAACTTTTTCGACCCAATCATTAAAAAAAAAAAATTCTTTATCAATACATGCTTTGAATACCTCATCTAAATTAAATACATTACTATCTTTTTTTGGGGGTCAAGCACTTTACATATTTTTTCTTTTACTTTCTTAAATATGTTTAAATATATAACATGTCTTGTCGTTAAATAGGTTTAAACTTTCAACAAATAGTATATAAATAATTTTAATAGAAAAATAGTTAATCAAAAGTGCAGTTATATATCTTCCAAAAGTATAATTTCTTAGTATATAGATTGTCAAGTTCTTCTAAATCTACTCGTTAGGATAATCAATATATACCAAAAATACCAATTTGTGTCTTACTAGGCTATCCAACTCTGCAACTTTAAAACTCTTATAATGATGTCATATCAGCATCTTCTTTTTGTTTCAAAAAAAATAACACATATAACAAAAGAATTATTACATACTCCACTAATGCTATTAATAACTTCACACATAATAACGATTAATCTAAATTAAACTTATGTAATAGTCACATTTTCAACAACGTCTCCAAACTCCTTGCCACTTTAGTCTTTTCATGTTCTCATTTATGTAGTTTATAAATAGTCACAATTTTTCACTCACTTTAGCACAAAATTTCCTAATAAAAAATTGCAACACAATGTCTCATTTACATCTTCTAGCCAGTAGTGAAAGTAGGTGTCTATGGTTTGTAAAGTGCTATTTAAATGTTTCTTATAAAGAGAAGCAAAGAGCAAGAGCAAGGAGAAGCTTTGCAAAGGTATCAAAGAAAAAATCAATATAGTTATAAACAAACATAACATGAAAAAAGTATGTGATAAGAATCTAAATTTGTCTTTATGTTTCTATTCGTGTCTTGCTTGCTATATTCACACATTTGTTCTAATATATTCAGGAAGAACTTACTATGAGAGTGATTGAGTTTTTGGTATATTCCAAGGCAACAAACAATATTTTACTTGCTTGCTGATACTAAAATTTGAGAAGGTACTCTAATTTAGAAAGGTGAATCTGATTATTGTTCTCCATTATTTTTAACTAAATATGGGATCTTGAATTGCTTGCTCTTTTCCTTTGTATATACATAATATAGAAGACCAAAAAGCGCAAGAAGAACATAACAACGAATGTCATTTCAGAAGAATTGTCATGTGTCAACAAAGTTTTAATTGTTAATGGTTATTTTCATGATATAGTAATTGGGGTCTCATCCATTCTCATTTTCTTAGTGTAAAGTGCTTTGTATAAATGGTTATAATAAAACATTTTACTCTGAAATCAAAAACAGATTTCCAATATAATTTTCAAGACATCTCATTAGTTATTGTTTGTTTTAAGACAATCATAGTTAGATATATGGAGAAAAAAAATACAGTATATCTTAATTTTAAACTTAATCTATACGAAAGGTTTTTTTAAAAATTCTTAAAATTTCAAATATGAAAATAAAATAACTTCAATGTTAACAATAATAATTTAATAAAAATATCATGTATAACAATCACCCAGACGTAATCCGGGTATGATTCTTAGTCTAGCTAATAAAAAATGATTTTAGGAAGTGAACTATGAGCTATAGATTAGGTTTCGTTGAACCGATTGGTGACAAAAGAAAATAGAAAAATAATAATGAAGAGTATAAATTTTATAGGCCATGCCAAAATTGGAACACAATCGTGAACCAATTAAACTCTTGCGGCAGATCATTTAGTGTCAACAATAATTTTCCAACAAACCAAAACGTTTGGACTTATTTTATATAAGTAGTAAATTGGTAGCAAAATCACTCTTTAGAAGAATCATAAGCTTCTTGTTAAAGAGGTTGACCATTGATCCATCTCTGAAACATCATATAAGTCTCCTCCGGTTTATACTCTGCTGTATGTCCTCCTCCCTATAATAGAAAAACCCATTTCAATTAAGTAACATATAATACGTATACAATCAAAACATTTTGAATCAAATAAAAAAAACTTGCTTTGATTGTAGCAAATGTCATCTTGTTGGCGTAAGTCCTCGTGTATCTGCCAAAAGTTCGAGTAGTATATAATGAACTCATACAAGCAATAGAATGAATTTAACAAGAGAAGTCAAGAAAATCAGATACAGTAAATACCCAGCTACTTGATCGTCTATCATCCACGGTCTCCAATCATCAATGATGGAATAATTGAGAGACCTAATCCAAGCTTGAGATCCAAGAAAAGGCACTTCCATGTCATGATCACCACTTCTCACCCAAAAAACCATCACAAAGTTAAGAAAAGATCTAGAATTTCGAAGCAATGGCTTCTTCAGAAGGCAGAGATTAAAAGTCTGACCTGAAGATGAGAGAAGAGTAGCCATTGATGCTGTTATTCAAATGGTATGGTACACTGCTTTTAATGTCGAAAGTGTAAGGCATGTCCCATTTACAACGTACCCATTCACCTACATTGTTCTGCAATCATATATATCTTCTTCAGTTTTGACATCTCATTACCAATAAATTTTAGATTAAACTTTTGTCATCTATAAATACCTTATTGGCTTTAAGAACCCTACGTACGCTCTCATCATTGGCCCAGTAGGTAGTTAACAAATACCGATACGACTGCAGACGCAACCCTGTTAAAAATATATTTTGTCTCTCAATGGTTTAACTGTTTAAGAAGAGAGCTAGATTGATTACTTACATAGCAATCAGGAGATGTCTCTTCACATTTTGGTGTATGTATAAGTGCTAAGTTTATCCTAGTAATGCACTAGAAATAGCCACAAAAGTCTGAATTAGGTATGATCCTTATACTAGGAGTAGAGAACATCAACTAAACATTCTATATATGAATATGTACCTTTTCATATTCTTTAAGGAGTTTCAAGCATTCTGTATTACGTGGATCAACCTTTGTATATTTTCCTTTGCATAGTCGCTTCAACGACTGCGGACACACCAACAAAAGAAGAGTTATGAACTGCTTGTTGTCTGTTTTCATTGTGGAGAAGAGAAAGAATGGTATGTTATGTTCATACCTCGTAGAGTTCATCAGAGATCAGTGCCATTCCATGAGCATATGGAATTCGGTAATCAAAATCAGATTCTTTTTCTGTTGATGGGTTTCCAAGAACATAACCCTGATTTGGTTAATGAACCAAAGAAGAAAAGGATAAAACTTTTAATCATTAAGTGCTCCACAAGATATATATATATAGAAAAGAGGCAACAAGTATCGATGAACCTTAAGATTTATAGGCGGTTTGCAGCATAAATAATTGCCTGTAGCATTGTTATAAAGAGAAGTTTTTGATTAAGAAACAAACTCGACGAAAAGGGCTTGGAGATTGATATATGAAGAAAAGTTATACCTGTTGAGATTTCATGAACGAGCGCCGGTACAACCATACCGGAATAAGAATCTCCGCCGACATATAAAGGGTTGGAGGAAAACTCTTGATGCTTGTCTAGCCACTGTATAACAACCAAAAAATAGGAATCCAAAATGTTTGTCTTTTCACAAAGAAGGGATGTTTCAAGAGACAATTAGTAGTTAATCTTTCACCTTGTGAAGAAACTCAGTGATCTTCTTAGCTTCTCCTGAATCACTAGGTTTATTAAGAAGCTGAGTTCTTGAGTAAGAGAAGCCAGTTCCAACAGGCTGATCCAAATATATTATACTTGAAACCTGAGAAAAATGATACAGAATCAATTAAAAAGATTACAACACAAACCATCGGGTTTTAGATTGCATATCAACACTTTATGCTACGTACCTTAGTCCATGAATATGTAGTAGGTACCAGGGAAGGACGAGTTCCATTGTAAACCTCAAGCTTCACAGTTAAAGGCCCTGCTTTTAATTTGATTCAAACATGTAACGTTGAAAGGACACCAAGTTCTCCTGAACTCAAATCAGTTAAAATCTGTCTTAACACAAGTGTATCTTAACACGAGTGTTCTACTCAGTTTTCAACTCGTTGTTGTTTAGTTATAAGATTCGAAAAATGACGCAAACTTTATATTATAGACCTAACAAAACAAGTGACTGAAAGTAATAATGATGTGTACGAGAAGTGAATGTTATAGAAATTACCATTCTCATAAAGAAGACCAGAGATCGAAGAGCAACCAGGGCCTCCACTTAACCAGAGAAGAAGAGGATCTTCTTCTGGATTCCTCTCAGACTTGATAAAGTAGTAAAACAATTGCACTTCTTCTTCCTCACCAACACCAATATACCTTTTCATTCACAAAGAATCATAATCTCATACACACTTTAGATTATATACTCCAAACAATATTTAATCACAGAAAAAGGAAAACAAACCCGGTTTCAAGCTCAAAGGGAAGAGGGCCTTCAAAACCAGGAAGAAACTTGACAATATTGGAAGAAGAATCAGCATGTTGACTCGAGAAGAGGAATAGTAGAAGAAGCAGAACAGAGGAAACATAGTTGTTAGCCATTAGTATTATAACAAATTAACGCCTTGATGGACAATTATTGAACCTTTATATCAAAAAAGGAGCAATAAGCCGTCTCTCTAATTAACAAAAACCTCTATCTGAGAAAAAGGAGAGCAACAAAAGAACAAAAGTCCTTTAACTTTTATCGAAAAAAAGTAGGCGATAAGTTACGTACCGTGACTCACTTGTCTACATTTTCTTTGGATTTTGGATTTTGGATTTTGGCTTCCAAAGAAAATTCCCGTTGTTGACAAAGTTGCATGCGTGAGTGACTATTGTAGAAATTACGAGTCCTTCTAACACATATCACGCTTTTGTTTTTTACCACCGCTGCTAGAGAGATAGAGAGGAAAATAAGTTCGTTTATTATCTCACCACTCATTGCTATTTATTCAATCATATTGATACATCCCACAGCAAATAAAAAGTCAAAGGTTTTCTCTATAACGAAAGTGTTGACTCGCGTGGAATTAATTATGATATGGTTTGTCATAGGTGTGGCATGGACGGTGAATCGGTATCATGTATTATTTGGAAGGCCTTCCAGCAATTTAATCATGACCCCTTTCTAATATACCTTCAGCTAACCATGTTTTTCCAGGACAATCAATTTGGTCCAATTTAGTTTACTTATTCTGGCAATTACCAAATAATGTCGACAATTCGATTTTTCTTTGGATTATTTAGCATATTTGAAAAGCAAGGAATGCAAAGATTTTCTTAAATTTAGACACTGATATACGTGATATTATAAAGCAAGCAGAAATTGATGCTTTAAAGTGGCTTCAGGCCAAAAAAAGTTTCGTCCTTGATCCACAACCAGGAATTATAAATCGAAGCGCATCTTGGGGTGAGGTCTCTCAGCCGTTGACGAAGAATCCAGCTTTCATAGGAATTCGTTGTTTTGTGGATGAAGCATGGAAAGCTTCTGACATTATCTCGGGCATCGGATGGTTTGGTCTTCCGGATGATGTGAAGGGAGCCTATATGGGTGCTCGGGCTATCCCGCAGAGTCTTTCGGCTTTACATACAGAGTTTGAAGCAGTTCTCTGGGTGATGACGTGTCTTCTTTCTTTTGATATGCTTGAGGTGGAAATAACGACAGATTGCTCTACTGTTTTGCATATGCTGTTAGCTCTAGATGATTGGCCAGCTTTTCCTCCTTTCTTAGATGACTTTTTCCGTTTTAAGAATCTTTTTAGATCTTTCTCTCTTAATGTAATCTCTAGATGTCTGAATCACATGACCGATTCCCTTGCTTCTATTAGAAGGTTACCTAGTGGTTCAAGATTTGTATAACTCTGGAGTTCTCTCTGTTTTTTTTTTATTGAAGTTGAAGTTGACAACAACAACAACAAAAACGAAAGTGTTGACAATTGTACATAAAACTCTCTTGAAGAATCATAAGCTTCTTATTAAAAAGGTTGACCATCGATCCATCTTTGGATCATGATGTAACTCTCCTCTGGTTTATACTCTGCTGTGTGTCCTCCTCCTTGTAATAAAAACTCAATTTTTCAATTAAGAAACATAAATGAAAACAAAAACCAAAACGTTAAGAGTGAAAAAAAAAAAAAAAAAGACTTACTTTGATTGTAGCAAATGTCATCTTGTTGGCATAAGTCCTTGTATATCTGCCAAAAGTGATGAGTATGATGAATACATACAATGCAAAATAATGAATTTAACAAGAGATTTCAAGAAAATGAGATACAGTAAAAACCCCGCGACTTGATCGCCAATCATCCAAGGTCTCCAATCATCAATGATAGAATAATTAAGAGACCTAATCCAATCTTGAGTTCCAAGGAACGACACTTGGATGTCGTGATCACCACTTTTCACCCAAAACACCATCGCAAAAATTAACAAAACATCTACAATTTTGAGTCAATAGATTCTTCAAAAGGCAGAGATTAAAAATCTAACCTGAAAATGAGTGAAGAATAGCCATTGATATTGTTGTTCATATGGTATGGTGCACTACATTTAATGTCTTTAGTGTAAGGTAGTCACCAATTACAACGTACCCGTTCTCCTATACTATTCTGCAATCATATTTATCATCCTAGAGAGTTTAACACTTCGTTACCAAACAAATCTTAGGTTGAACTTATTGATCAAGATGAATAATGTTGTCCAAGTCAACGGATGGTCAACGGATGGATTACATGAACGGATGGACGGAAGGTCTCAACCAACGGACGAGTGTACATGTATCGCGGGTAGCTATCCGAACGAGGTCAACGGTAATGAAGAGAAAGTCAACGATTGGGAGTTTGCATAATTGAGTTTGGTTCCGTGTGAATGAATGAGGATTGGAATATAGTTGAGTCAAAACCAAGAAAAAGGTGACCGTTGGAGCTTAGCTATTCAGGTGACTTCTTACCTTTTTGTCACAGCCGAGACGGATGAGAAGTCAGTTTCGTTCTTGGGATTGGAGTGATCCCTTTCACCACCAACGGTCACATGTCGGCTAGAGTTTAGCTTCATTTGATTCTCTTTGTATGTCTATAAATAAACAATCTCACACATTGTACACTTAACCAACCTCTAATGGAAAATTCTCTCTTTCTCATTTCTTCACTTCTGCTCATTCTCTCTCGGTTCTTCACTCTTTAATCTAATTATTCTAACATGGTATCAGAGCATTAAGCTCTTGGTTCCCTCTATTCTCCTTAATTCTTCTCTAATTCTTGCTTAAGCTTCCGCATTCTCACATTTCTTTCTCGTTTTTCCGAAATCTTGAACTTCTTCTCAAGAACTCCTCTTTATCCGTTGGTTAATAGCAAGCTTCCTCGGATAATCTTCAAAAATACTCATGGATCCAAAGAACATGGGTTCTTAAAGGACCAAACTATATTTTGTGGGCTAGATCCACAAAAATGATCTTGTGTAGCCGAGGGTTGTGGAGCCACATTGTACTTCCTCCACAAGAAATTCCCAAGGAAGACAAGGCTAAAGGAAGCAAGGTGGTGGTTGTCACTGACGTCTCCCTTACCAAAGATGGGAAGTGGTATCGTGAAGACCAAATGGTTATGGCCATTCTCACTTCATCTCTTGACACTCATATTCATGAGACTTACCCCTTTTGTGACACGACTAAGGAACTTTGGGACACTCTCAAAAAGATTTTTAGAAGCACTACAAATCTTACAAGGGTGTTTGAAGTTAAGAAAGCTCTAAGCTCACTTCACCAAGAATACATGGAGTTCACGGCTTTCTATGGAAAATGTGCCACTCTTTGGGCGGAACTTGACCTCCTAAGACCAACAACTACGGACATTGTGGTTATCAATGAAAGGTGTGAGCAAGACAAAGTGTTTGGTTTACTTGCAGCTCTCAATCCGGTGTACAATGACCTCATCAAACATGTCTTGAGGTCCGAGAAGCTTCCAAGTGTAGATGAAGTATGCACTCAAATTCAAAAGGAACAAGGCTCTCTTGGTTTGGTCGGTGGAAAGAAGGAGTTGGTCCTGGCAAATAAAGTAGCCTTCAAACGTGAGGACAAGAAAATGCTAACTTGTGAGCATTGCAAATGAACCGGGCATACTAAGGAGAAGTGTTGGTTACTTCACCCACACTTGAAGCCGTCTAAGTTCAACAAAGAGGCGCGAGCAAATACATCTCAAGAAGCGGATACCAACGAGGGGGAGCATAAGCAAGTGGCTATGGTCGCAACGACGACTCCTCAAGATGATGTTGTGCGCAAGTCCGACCTTGAGGCTCTCATCAAAACCTTAAAAGAATCTGGTATCACCTTTCTTTCACATACACTGTCTAGTTCTATTATTGTAGACTCGGGAGCTATTCATCACATGATTAGTAACCATAAGTTAATCAAGAATATAGAACCGGCTAAGGGTAATGTTATAGTGGCTAATGGTGAAAGAGTTCTGGTTAAGGGTATTGGTGACTTACGCTTGTTTAGTAAAGATTCCAAAGCATTTTACTTGCCTTATTTCTCTTCGAACTTGTTATCCATGAAAAAGGCAACTTCTGATCTAGATTGTTATGCCATATTTAGTCCTAATGAAGTGTGGTTTCAGGATATTAAGAGTGGAAAGGTTCTTGGAGAAGGAGCATCTAAAGACGATCTATACGTGTTGGGAGATTCCTCATCAAGTCCTTCAGATTCTACATCTGTGTATTTTAATTCAATGTTGTTTTTGCTTTAACTGCTATTTGGCATGCTAGACTTGGTCATCCACACTCTCGTGCTCTTAGCTTAATGTTGCCTAATATTTCATTTGATCATTCTAGTTATGAGGCATGTATATTAGGCAAACATTGCAAATCTGTATTTCCTAAGTCTACTTCTATTTATGAGAATTGTTTTGATTTAGTTCACACCGATGTTTGGACCTCTCCGTGTCATACTCGTGATACTCTCAAATATTTTGTTACTTTCATTGATGAAAAATCAAAATATACATGGATTACATTAATGCCTTCAAAGGATAGAGTATTTGATGTGTTTATCAATTTTCAAACATATGTAACTAATCAATTCAAGGGTAATATTAGGGTACTTCATACGGATAATGGTGGGGAGTATACAAGTCATAGATTCCGTGAACATCTAGGCAAAAGTGGAATACTTAATCAAACGAGTTGTCCCTACACCACACAACAAAATGGTGTTGCAGAACGGGAAAACCGGCATCTCATGGAAGTGACACGTTCAATGATGTTTCACACCAACATGCCAAAGAGTTTCAAGGGAGATGCGGTCATGACGGCATGCTATCTCATCAACCAAATTCCCACACGTGCCTTGCAAGACAAGTCACCATTTGAGGTACTCAACAACCTAAAACCCTCTCTTGAACACTTACGGGTTTTCGGGTGTGTGCTTTGTATTTGTTCTAGGTGAAGAACGGACCAAATAGGAAGCCAAAAGTACGAGATGTGTCTTCATTGGCTACTCAACAACGCAAAAAGGCTATAAGTGCTATGATCCGGTTAATAGACGGATGTGGGTATCACGAGATGTGAAGTTCCTTGGAGCACAAGGTTATTATAGCAGGAAGGATTGGGACGAGGTTAGTGGACATGCTACACCCGGCTCCGATCGTGCACTTAGCCTCCAACGGCTCCTTGAGCATTTGGGTGTAGCCGGATCGCACGTGGAGCCGCAAGGCTGGCCGCGGCCTGAACGCTCGGACCAGTTGCAATCATCCGGAAGTTCGCGATCTGAAGCATCTGAACGATCGCAACCAACCGGACGCACGCGATCTGATGTATCCGAACAATTACAATCAGCGGACCCGTCACGACCGGAAGCATCCGGACGTCTGCATCCTGAAGTATCCAATCACCCGCACACATCCGGATGTTCGCCAAACACACCATCAGGTCGGCCGCGATCCGAAGTCTCTCGCCGGCCGTGGCCGGCTGAACACTGCGAGCCGCGATCCGAAAATCCAAACGAGGATCCAAACAGACGAATAGACCATCCAAACGACGATGCGGCTGTGCAATCCGATGACGACGGAGACATGCGATTCGAACTCGATCTGGATAGCGATCATGATGATGATAGTGGCTGATCCATGGCGGCTCCGGAAACCACCATCCAATTGGATTAATACCCGTGTTTATTACAACAACAATACCGTGGCACATCCAGTTCATACGGTTTGTTCTCTTGACCTTTTACATCTTGATCATCAAGCTTTTCTTGGCAAAATTGATATGGAACAGATTCCAACAAGCTATGAGGATGCTAAAGGCACAAAGTCCGACTCGTACCCCGCGGATTCACCCAAACTTACGGCGAAGATTACAAGGACACATTTGCTCCAGTTGCCAAACTACATACGGTAAGAGTGGTTTTATCCTTAGTTACTAACCTCTCGTGGGAATTGTGGCAAATGGACGTGAAGAATGCCTTTCTCCAAGGCGAGTTGGAAGATGAAGTCTATATGCGACCACCTCCCGGTCTTGAGACATCGTCCAACCCGGGAATGTTTTGCGTCTCTGAAAGGCTATCTATGGCCTCAAACAATCCCCAAGAGCTTGGTACCACAAGCTTAGCACCACTCTTAATACCTGAGGCTTTCGGATGTCACAAGCGGACCACAAATTGTTCACGCTTCAAGACTCACATGGCCTAGTGGTGATCCTTATTTATGTGGATGATCTAATTATTACCGGTGACAACAAGGAGGGTATCTGTGACACTAAAGCCTACCTCAAGTCGGTATTTGATATCAAGGACCTTGGGGAGCTCAAATACTTTCTTGGTATTGAGGTGTGTCGCTCACTAGAGGGTTTTTTCCTATCTCAACGGAAGTATACTCTCGACCTCCTACGGGAAACCGGGAAATTAGGATCCAAACCTGCCAAAACTCCACTTGAAGATGGTTACAAGGTCAATCAAAACGGGGAGAAGAATGATGAACCTTTTGCGGATGTCCACCAATACCGGAGACTAGTAGGTAAACTTATTTACTTAACCATTACTAGACCGGACCTTTGTTTTGCAGTTAATCAAGTGAGCCAACACATGCAAGCTCCGACGATGTACCATTGGAGCATGGTGGAACGGATCTTGAGGTACTTGAAGGGTAGTCCGGGCCAAGGCATTTTGATGGGTAAAAACAATTCCACGGACATAGTTGGTTATTGTGAATATGATTGGGCCGGAGATAGGGTGGATAGGAAATCTACTACCGGGTATTGTACCTTCATTGGAGACAATCTAGTCACTTGGAAGACAAAGAAACAAAAGGTGGTTTCCAGGTCGAGCACCGAAGCGGAGTAGAGGGCAATGAGGAAGCTCACGGATGAACTCACATGGCTTAAGGCACTCCCCAAAGATCTTGGATTTGACACTAAAGAACCTATCACCATGCATTGCGACAATCAAGCCGCAATTCATATCGCATCAAACTCGGTCTTCCATGAAAGAACCAAGCACATTGAAGTAGATTGTCACAAAGTTTGTGAGGAGATTGAAGAAGGAGTAATATTGCCTTGCTACACAAGGAGTGAAGATCAACTCGCGGATATCTTTACCAAGGCCGCAAGCTTGAAGGTGTGTGATCGCATCTACAACAAACTAGGCCTTGTGAATCTTACTAGACCTTGATCAAAGGTCCCCTCTCCCGGAAAATGCATACTCTTTTTCCCTTGGATGAGTTTTATCCCATGTTGTTTTCTCTCCAAGGATTTTAATGAGGTGTATTCTTCAGGTCTTCCAAGCTTACCCACCATGTCCATTTATGGCTAAGCTTGAGGGGGAGTATTGATCAAGATGAATAATGTTGTCCAAGTCAACAGATGGTCAATGGACGGATTACATGAACGGATGGACGGAAGGTCTCAACCAACGAACGAGTGTACATGTATCGCGGGTAGTTATCCGGACGAGGTCAACAGTAATGAAGAGAAAGTCAACGATTGGGAGTTTACATAATTGAATTTGGTTCCGTGTGAATGAATGAGGATTATGTTTATGGAATATAGTTGAGTCAAAACCAAGCAAAAGGTGACCATTGGAGCTTAGCTATTCACGTGACTTCTTACATTTTCGCCAAGGCCGAGACGGATGAGAAGTCACTTTCACTCTTAGGATTGGAGTGATCCCTCTCACCACCAACGATCACATGTCGGCTAGGGTTTATCTTCATTTGATTCTCTTTGTATGTCTATAAATAGACAATCTCACACATTGTACACTTAACCAATCTCTAATGGAAAATTCTCTCTTTCTCATTTCTTCACTTCCGCTCATTCTCTCTCGGTTCTTCACTCTTCACAACCAAATAAATCTTAGGTTGAACTTTGGTCATTTATAATTACCTTATCAACTTTGGTTATTTAAATGCTTATGCTTACTACTTGCTTATTGCCTTCATTTCTTTGCAGGTTTTTCGATGACTTCCTCCAATCTCAATCCGATCCTAATCTCTTTTGTGGCCCTACTCTCAACTCTTCTCCAGCTTCATCCCAACAACATGACCCGGACTCACTCCCACTTACAATGACACTCGAGGAGCTGCTTGAAAGAGGAAGAGACAATCTTAAGAAGCTTGATCCAGACCTACAGAACAATGGAACATGGTACGTAACTATCATTAATCATCTAATGTCAACTTCTCACCTCATACTTAACTATTGAAAATTCAATGTGCTCATGTAACTTATACTATGTAATTTATCAATGCAGGTTCAAATTGGACTTAGGAATTCAGAAGGCTATACTGACAATGATACATCAGTATATAAAACGTCATGTGCCAAGATACTCTCAGCTAAAACCAGATGAAAAAGATATGTGGTTTCGAACCTTTGCTGTGAGTTTTTTCCGTGTAGTTCCTATGTTATGTTTATACTATAAGCCTTATAGCTATGCTAATTTTTCTTTTATTTCATTGCAGCTCCACTTCACATGGAAGCCAGAGCATACAGAACGCATCAGGAAAGCCTTCAACAAGGCAGCTGCGGTGTCTTACTCAAAACACGTCTGTGAATGGAAGAGGAAGTGGAAGAAAGGGAAGTCATGTCCAGCAGCTTGTAACACCACGGTTTGGGAGGGCCTAAAAAAATATTGGTCAATGCCAGAGACTGCTGCAGAGGCTGCTTTCAAGTCGAAGAACAGGTGCAGTGATCGCAACGGTAAGAATATGGCAATCCATAACTACGGCTCAAAAAGCTTTAAAAGGAAGGAAGCTGAAATGGTATGATCTTATTTCCTCATTGTCATTAAATAGATTCCATATTCTGATCATAGCTTCAATAACTTAACTAATGTCTTGATGTCTTTGTGTATCCACTTGTAGGCTAAGTCAAACAATGGACAGTTACCTGATTATCTAGAACTCCTTGAGGCCACCCATTTCAACAAGAAGACATCTGAGGTGCAAGACAAACTTGCTGCTGAAGTAATTCAATCTGTGAAGAGGATGAAGATTGATCGGCTAACACAACTCTCTCAATCAGACTCAACTAACACCACATAGCTATCTAGGGAAGATGTCAACCAAATGGTCCTTGAGGTATAGTCCTTTTACATAACATCATCAACTCTGTAGCAAGAACATACCATATTGTTCATTACTCTAGCTTTCCTAACTATTGATTCTTTGCAGAAAACACTCACCAAACGAGGCAGACACACTGGATTAGGCAGCCTTGTTTCTGGAGCACAATCATACGCACCTCCAACACCTTCAGTTCCTCCAGCTGTTGCTCAAGAAATCGCCGGTATGAAAGAGATGATTGCTACACTGCTTGAGAACCAAAAGAAGTATGAAGAACTCTTCAAGAAGCTTGATCCTACACCTTCTGCTTAGGCTAAGAAAGAAACTCTTTATCTCTCTTTCCCTACAATATGTTCTACGTTATAACTTTTGGTACTTGGTCTTACAATGGTTCTTTAGTTTTAGTGAATGTGTTTCAAAAACTTGTATCACAACAACCAGGTCGAGCCTAATATTGTTACAAAATGATCAACAATCCAAACCGCTTAATACTGTCCATTGCCGTCTGTAAACGTATTGGACAACACCCACTATGTCTCAAACCGTTTTAATTTTCCAGACAAAATTAAGTCAACGATAACACAAAAACTGTTTATATTTATCTGGAACTAAAATCAGCCGTCTGGAATTACAGACAACATGCTAAGTTTGTCTGGATGTTGTCTATAATTCCAGACAATTTCCAGACTGTTTTCAGGTTTGCGACAATATGTAACGGACGGGTAAAAATCGTCTCGAATCCGTCTGGATGACCTGTTCCACACAACTTCCACACCATATTTGCCGTCCGAATTCGATCTTTTTCTTGTAGTGATCATTGACCCAGTAAGTTGTTAACCAATGCGGATACGACTGCAGACGCGGTTAGATATGTATTTCTTCTCCCAATGGTTTACTAAGAGAGAATGATGGATTACTTACATCACAATCAGGAGATGTCTCTTCACATTTTGGTGTATATATAAGTGCTAAATTTATCCTATCAACGCACTATAAATAACCACAAAAGTCTGAATAAGGTATGAGCCTTAATTTATTGGGCGTACAGAACATCAACTAAGCTTTCTATGAATGTGTACCTTTTCGTATTGTTCGAGGAGTTTCAAGCATTCAGCGACTGCAGACAAAAGAAAACAAAAAAAAAGATAGTTTTGAACTGCTTGTTGTCTGTTTTCATCGAGAAGAGAGTCAATAGGTCATGTTCATGCCTCGTAGAGTTCATCAGAGATCAGTGCCATTCCACGAGCAAATGGAATGCGGTGATTATAATCAAATTCCTTTTCTGTTGCTAGGTTTCCGAGTAAATAACCCTGTTTTGGTTAGTAAACTGAAGAAATAAGTTGAAATGCTTCACAAGGTATATTACATATCTAAAATATAAGATGGAACAAATACTAATGAACCTTAAGATTTATTGGAGGCTTGCAGCATAAATAATTGCCTGCATCATTGTGTTTATACCGTTAACAATGATTAAGAAACAAGACTTAAATGAAAGTGTTTGGAAATTGAATTTTTGAAGATTAGTAATACCTTTTGCGATTTCTTGAACAAGTGCTGGTATAACCTTACCGGAATAAGAATCTTCACCGATATAGAAAGGGTTGGAGTAAAACTCTTGATGTTTGCTTAACCACTACACAACAACCAAAGAACGATCTTAAATGTCTGTCTATGCACAAAGAATGAATGTTTAAAGAGACAAATAGTTAATTCTTTCACCTTGTGAAGAAACTCAGTGATCCTTTTGGCTTCTCCTGAATCACTAGGTTTATTAAGAAGTTGAGTTCTTGAGTAAGAAAAGCCAGTTCCAACAGGCTGATCCAAGTATATTATATTCGAAACCTGAGAAAATTGATACATATACAACTTAACAGATTACAGCAGAAACCATGGGGTTTAAGATCATCTTATGCATATCAACACTCTATGCTACCTTAGTCCAAGAATACGTAGTAGGTACCAAGGAAGGAAGAGATCCATTGTACACCTCATGCTTGATTGTGAAAGGCCCTGCTTTTAATTTGGTTCAAACATGCAAAGTTGAAAGGACACCAAGTTCTCCTTAACTCAAATTCATTAAAAGCTAGGACCACAACATTGAAATAGCCGTTATATCCTTTGTCCTTTCGTGATATTAAAACTGAAGGATGTGTTCATCTAATAATAAAACGCAGGAAAGGTGGCAGTTTTGGCGAAGTACACGAGAGCCAAGGTTGTCCCTTATATGAAGTAAAAACAGAGTATGGTGTGTGTGTGTGAAGTTAAGTGTGAGCATCGTTTTAGGTTCTGTCTTAACACAAGTGTTCTACTCAGTTTTTAAATCAAATGAGTTGGAATCTTGTATCATGTTGAAAGAAGACTCAATCTTATAATTCTGGACCTAACATAACAAGTAACTGAAAATCAAGCAGAAACAGAGAGGACAATGATGTAAGAGAAGGAATTGCTATAGAAATTACCATTCTCATAAAGAAGACCAGAGATAGAAGAGCAACCAGGTCAGAGGATCTTCCACTGGATTCCTCTCAGACTTGATAAAGTAGTAAAACAATTGCACTTCTTCTTCCTCACCAATACCAATATACCTTTCCATTCACAAATAATCATAATCTCTTACACACTTTAGATTATATACTCCAAACACTAATTAATCACAGAAAAAGGAAAACAAACCCGGTTTCAAGCTCAAAGGGAAGAGGGCCTTCAAAACCAGGAAGAAATGTGATAATATTAGAGGAAGAATCAGCATGCTGAGTCGAGAAGACAAATAGAGTTATTTTCTTATAAATCAAACCTCTGTAGTGAAAATGACCAACAAGCCGTCTTTTTAATTAAGAAAATCCTTTATTTAAACAGAGGAACAACAAAAGAACAAAAGGCCTTAAAAGGACTATCGAAAAGAATGGCCATACCGCCATAGATTGCGTACCGTATTTCACTTGTGTCCAATTTTTTTTTTTCCTCACTGTCGCCATCATTAAATTTTGACTCTCCATGAATACTTTGTTCCTTCTAACAGCTGTCACGGTTTTGTTTCACTTTGACCACCGCTCAAGTCTTTTAGTCTTTCCTTGATTTTTTTTTTTTCCGCCTAAAAGCAATTTATTAAGAAAAAGGCTTAAAATGGCCAGTGTCAGTACAAAAACATTAAAAGCCTTATGGAACCTATAATACATTGATCATGTCGTTATAGGCAAAACCAGGCTAAAGAGTAGTAAAAACCTAATCCAAAAGTGCATTATCTTCTCTCGAGCTCAAGAGTAGATTGCAGCCATGTTGACCCTCCTGCCGCTATGTAAGAGTGAAGACGATTATCTTGAGTAACACTATTCGCGATCTTTTTGGCTGATGGATTGGCTGTGGAGCTTGACACCAATATGTCACAGGTCTCAAATTTTCCTTTCAGCATCATAATCTGGTCTATATATGCCCTGTATCTTGGCCAGTCACGAGGATCGTTGAAAGCCTAGTAAATCACCTCGCATTCTATCCAAAATTCAAACTTATCGAAGTGCATATCTGCGAGACATTGAAGGCCCCAAACAGCACCCCGAAATGCCGCTACCACTTTGTTTGGAGCAGGTAACAGAGCATCACGAGCGTGAAAGAGGACATCGCCTGTGTGGTCACGTAGATGAAGACATCAATCTTGAATTTTCAATATCTCGTTTATTTATTTATTACTGTCTTTGTCACAAGTCACTAAAGAATTAGACTGAAGACTCAAGATATTGCTTTCGGAAATAGGGAACCAAAAGAATAGTTTCTGAAGAAAACAGAGTTTTTAACAAAAAGAAAGAAAAAAAAAAAAAAAGACGAAGAGGTGCGTACTGGAACTTGTAATCCGCTTCATGTACACTAACAAGACCACTCGCTAACTCTCATTGATCCGGAAGAACCAAAAACGCCTACGAATATACGTTCTGATTATCAACATGAAGCAATAGCTTATTCAACAATAAAGTCGCATAACCAAAAAGAAACAAGAATAGGCTTAAGACGATACTTAGGCCTAGAGAGACTCTAGAAGCTCCGACGCATCTTGTCCTTAAGTGAGACTTCCTTGTATGTTTTGATTTTTCCAGCAGCTTGCCTTTTTGGTCTTCCAATAGATGTTCTTCTCATTTCCTCTGTTTCATCGCCTGTTGGTTTGTTCTCTGATTCTCTTCTAAGCTCCATTGATACTGAAGACGATATCTGACTAGACTCCTCAACAATGCTATCGTGCAAAGAAGCATCTGCGGATTCTCTGATGGCTTTCTGAGGTTTAATGTTTTCAGATTTTCCTTTTGAAGAGACACTGTTAAGTGTACCATTTAGATAACAGTCTTAACTCTAACATCTATCTATAAACAGAGAGATTATTATCAGTAAGAACCTGCTTTCCCCGGTTTTTTCTTTGGTGTCATGTGGTTCTACTGCTTCTGGTTTGGACCCAATAGACTGTTCACTTGCAGAGCATCTAAAATGGCATTGAAAAAAAGAGCGGCAGTGACATCAATGTATTTGGTTGATGAACAAGTTACCAATCAAGAGGAGTGCAAAAAGAAAGAACATGTGCTGCTTTTTATAAATCAAGAGTGCAAGAATAAAAAGGATTTGCTGCTTCTACGAACCCGGGCTGTGTAGCAATGGCTTGATCATTATGTAGACAATTTAAGATTTCGGCTATGCCCAGCTCCTGGAAATTAAACCTCGCAGATTGCCTTCTCAAAGACACCCTGCAATAAATAGAATCATATTAGATAACAGTCTTAACTCAGTAATCTGCAGAATACCAGAATATGAGAAGTTTATCTATCACTACAAAACCTGCTTTTCCTGGTCATCTCTTTCGTGTCATGTTGTTCTACTGCTTGGGGTTTAGACCCGTTAAACTGTTCACTTCCAGGGCATCTGAATTTGCATCCATAAAGAAAGAAAGAAAACCGCAAGTCGCATAAGTGTCCTTGGTTCAGGTATCAGTTATTGGAAATAGAAAGAATATATGCTGTTTCTACGAACCCGGCGTTTGCTACAATATGTTGATCATCATGTAAAACATTCAAGTCTTGAATATCGCCCAGCTGTTTAAAATTCAACATTCCAGACCTGCAAAACATAAAATTGCATTTTTAGCAATCTTCATAAGGGTACATTACTTATAAACAGGGTCTAACTCTTATTGCAGACCTTCTGGTTGTCTGTTTCGACTCATGGAAGCTTTCAGATGATTCAGGTTCTTGAGATTTTAACCGGGCAGAACGCCTTCTCAAAGGGAAGCTGCTTGAAACAGAGAGTGCAAACTCACTAGTCATTTCAACTAGTTTTCAGACTTTGGATCTTAGTCATACAATTGAAAATGGGAAAAGGCAGTTAAAAAACCTCGACTCATCTAGGTTCTCGGATGGCTTAGGTTCTTGAGGATGCTCTGTCAAAGAGAACCTGCTTCAAATATATAAAATGCAAACTCACTAGTCATTTCCAGTAGTCTTCATTCGCTTTAAATGTTAGTTCTAAATTTGGAATTGAATAAAAGGCAGTTAACAAACCTTTCCTTCTCCTTAATTTCTTTGCAGTCAACCACATTTTGCAGGTTTACTGTTCCACTGGTTTCTCGAGTTTTAAAACTGGCCGACTCCCTTCCTGTACAATACCTGCAACAAAACAACCCAAAAGCAAATAAAAAACACAAATAAGATAGTGACATACATATATATAATCATGTCATCTAAAGGTTTTGGTCTTTTGGATAAATGAACCTCTTGCTTTGGACATTGTCGTTTATATGGTTTTCAGCATAGAGAGCAAACTCCTTTTTATCAGCAGCATTGTCACCATCAGAGACCAACTTCTTGTTGCCCATGTTGTCTTTCATCTGACATGTCTCTCCTGGCCTGCCAATAACATATAAAACTTCGGAATTTGCAGGATTCTTCAGTACAACCTGATTGCCCTATGAAGTCTATAGAGCACGGATGAAACATCAAGAAGATAGTGCAAGAGAGAGACTGGACCTTTTACTGTTAGCTTTCTCATTTATTTGCAATAAGTTTAAGTTAGAACTCTCTGAAGTTGAAAATAAAGCAAAAAAAGTCCTTATCAAAGGTGAGCATGCATATTAAAATATTCCAAGGATCCACAAAGTTAAGCTGAGAAGGTTGCATTTTATGCTTATCTGTTTCTTTATCTTACCATCATTTGGCTGAATGGGTTTGCAAGCCCCACCACAAGCGTTTGAGCGAGCCAGAAGGTCACAACAATGCAGAGGAAAACATGCAAACAATTGAGCAGAAGGGTAATAATGTCCTATTCCAGAGGTGATAAAGGCCAATTCTCATACCTTGACTTTTGATGCATGACATGTACATGTACATGGAAAGATTTGCTCCTGGAAAGACGAGATAACAATCTTTAAGTGTTTATTCTTTCAGTTTGTAATCATGGTCGACAATAATTACATACATATCGATAAGACAATAGCATACCTTGAGCAGTGTTTTCCTGGCCATGAGTAACCCATTCTTGCAACCAAGTTCGTGCTGAAGTATCTTCAGCTAAATTGCACAGAAAAATTCAGCTGAGGAACTTAATATGAATGATCAAGCAAGCTTGTGTTTGAGAAACTTGGGTTCTAGGAAAAAAAAAGCGTACTTGATCTTTGCTTGTATTGAAATCCTGCCAGGAAATAGTAATGAAAAAGTAACTTTGAAATCACACAGTAACCATAGAATTCCAAAAATCATTTCCAATTAATGCATACGAAGATGACACGTACCGCCAAGATACGAGTATTTGCCTGAGCAATTAGCAAATTCTGTTCGTGAACCTTCTGAAAGGCAATCCTAAATTTCTGCAGCTCTTTTTTGATTCTACTGTAGTCACAGAATAACATTAAGTATTAGCGACAATAAATGTACACAAAATTAACAAGCTTCATTTTCTGAACAAAGATTACTCTCTCTCCACGACGGCATTCATCAGTCTCATGTTTTCCTGCAAAAGCATTTGATAAAGCGCCTGAATAAGCAGAGTCAAAGAAAAGGAAAAAGGACCATTTCCCACAATCCAGCTAAAGAATGACATAAACCTTTTCATGAACTCCAACATAGAATAAACAGTACCTTTTTAAGGTTTTCAGCGTTTTCTATGGAAGAGACTAATATAGCTTCTTGCTGCTGCGTCGCACCCTTGTTCAATAGTTTGTTTTGTTTCTCAATATTAGTGATATCTCCCAGTTTTCTTCTCTGTGCAATGTTCATCGGAGGTTCGGTAACCATTTTTTCTCCTTTTGCTTTGTAAGTCGTAAATCCTACAGATTAAAAAAAAATCAAACAAATCTAGATATATCCAATTATGGTAAAGCTAGCAACCTCATATGAATACTCGAGCAGAACAATCAGATCTGAAAATCGACAAAGAACAACGATGCGCCAAGGTATTTCAGGTAATCGAGATTAGAACAAACAAATGCGAGGAGAAAAACGAACAATTAGCCAAAATCCACAACAGATAGATTACTGACTCTCAATTTTTCATCTAAATCGGAACAAAACCATATGAAACCTAATTTCATACTTCAAATTAAAACACAGAACTAGGAAGACGGACAGATTTCGTAAGGAAGAGTAAATTCGAACCTTCAACGGCGTGATCACCGACTGTATGACGAACCATTGTGAAACCTGAAATGACTCTTCGTGTTTCCTCTATCGGTGATCGGAATTTGAATCAGAGAGGGAAAAAAGAGGACAGAGAGCGAATATATACGAGGGTTAAGCACGTAAAAAGGAAATTACGTTGGTCATAAACGTGCTCAATTTAATCTGGTAAGTTTTTTTTTTTTTTTTTTTTTTGGTCACCACCTTAAAATTTGCAATAAAAATTCATACAATCATATACTCAATAAAATCATTTTTTTCAATAAAAATTGATAAGATAATTATTTTTAGTCTGTCTTAGCCTAAAATTTACACCTTTTTTTTTTGTCTAACATTGAATCGACAAGACTCGATGTATAACCTAAAATTCACCCCTAAAATCATTTTTTAAGCTACTATAATACAGTGGGTAAGAATCGAATCCTGGTACCAAGTCATTAGCATGATCATTCTAACCAGCAGACTGAGAGCAACTCGGCAGCCTAAAATTTACATCTTAAAATCATTTTTTGTCAATGTTTTCTTCTGTTAGACATATCTATCATAATCAACAGATAATAACAATATTTTGGAACTGACAGAATTTTCTTTCTGCATACTCTCGTATAAACAAAAGTAACAAATTCTGGAAAACATAATTTTCCGAAATTTTTTTATAGGAAATGGATGAAACATCAAATAGATTGTGCAAGAGAAAGACTGGACCTTCTACTGTTAGCTTTCTCATTTATTTACAATGAGTTTAGATTGAAGCTCTCTGAAGCTGCAATGAAACAAAAGTTATTACTAAAGGTGAGCATGTTAAGAGATTCTTAGGATCCAACACAAAATCTAATCTGGGAAGCTTCCATTCTATGATTCTCTTGTTTTATCTTACTATTATTTGAACAAAAGAACTTTACATAATTGAAAGCTAACATTATCCAAATGCATTTAAAAATTAAGCATCAAAGAAACGGACTGCAAGACAGTATTGAAGATCTTGGATTGTCCAGAGGCGTGGCCGGCTTTCCTTCTTTACCAGGAAGAGTTTTCACAGTTGAGTTCGTAATTTTCTTTTCTCTCCCTTTTTGTTATACCTCGACTCTTAAATCATAAAGTTGATGTTCTTTCTCGTTGTGTTAGAGAGACAGCTTATGATTATTAATGTATCTTTATTATTTTTCCCGTTATTAATATAATCTGCCGTTGACAAAAAAAAAAAAAAAGACTTAATTATTTGAAATGAATTATATGTTTCCATCAAAGAACATAAAATGTTTTCAAATCAAGTGTCAAAATTCTGATGTAAATTTATTTTTAAATGTGTTTATTAATTAATGATCATTTAAAAAATAGAATTATAACATAAGCGAAGTAAAATCATTTTTAAAAAAAATTTATGTGTATGATATGGTATATTAGATATTTATCGAGCTAAGAAATTGATCCGAGCCCTACACATTCCTAAATCAACAAAAAGAAACACAAAATTTTATCCAAGAATTGATTCGAATAAATGTTTTGTCGTCGCTACCATTTCATGTAATCAAAGAAATTCTTTATAGGATTTACCTTACGTCAAATGTGCGTGCAAAGAAGCTCTTATTGAAGACAAGCTATTTGTATATAATCATCTTGATCGATCATATCAAATTTGAGTATGATAAGGAAGTTTACATCGTGGATCCGATTACTAAAAATATTTTTCGTATTTCCAACCTATGATGATGTTGATGTTCAAACTCGGCTTACAAGTTTAAACGGATTTTTACAACAAAATGAGAGAATTTAAGTACAGAGTAGATTCAATTGAACCAGTTAAGATCGTCTTGCTTGAGTCCGTTTGTCCCCTTTTATTATTGTTCAGCCCATCAATCACGCTCAACCGAACCAATTACCATTAATGTTGACAAGCTCGTCATTTCCATTTGTGCTTTCGTCGATCTCGCTGCAATTGATCCCGTATTTATTACCATGATTGCGTTGAGATTCATTTTCTTTCTTTGCTTGGGCTGATCTCGGAGTTGGGCCTTCCCCTAATAGGCCGGATTCGTTTGGATTTCACCAACTGCCCCCAAATCTTGTCAAATCCGGGATATTTGAGAAGATTTTACTTCGATTCCCGTGATTTTCTTTCCCCCTCACTGATCGTGATCTCGGGTTTTTCGGACTAAGTGGCCTTTAAAATTGCCATTCTTTCCCTTACCTTCAGCTCGTCAACTTTCATTACGGTTCCCAAGGTAAAAACTCTTCATATTCTCCTGGTCATTGTTCTTCTTCCTTATTTTCGTTTCTCACTTCTTCCTTACTTCTTTATTCTCTCTCGCTTTCTGCATTCATCGCTGCTAATATTTCATGGCTCCACGCACTTCTTTCAGAAACCCATTGTCGGCGAAGGCTCGTTCTTCCGCCGATTCATCTGGTCGCTCCGCCTCTCGTTATCCCCCTCTTGCTGAGGGTGTCTTGGCGGAATTCAGAGCTAGGCATCATGTCTCCGATGACATTGATCTTTGCCTTCCTTCTAATTCCCCTTCATGTTATGTTTCAATTTCTTCTTCATACTTTGAATATTGCAACCTCTCATTTCCGATTCCTTCTCCTCTACTTTCTCTGCTCAATTCTCTGGGACTTTCGTTTAAACAAGTCGTTCCCAACCTTATGTGCTCAATGATCGCGTCGTTGGTCCTTGCTCGCGAGCTTGGTGAGACACTTTCACCGGGGATCTTGCTTAAGCACTTTACCGTCTGTCGGTCTAGGCGCCGCCCGATTTTCTATGCTTACGCGTACCTGAAGGGTAGATTCCTCGAGGGCCTCCCGATTCGTCAAGACGGATGGCTCGAAAAGACTTTTTGCTTTAACCTGTGTCTGGGGTCAATCGGAGACTTCCCTCATGACCAAGTGCTTGATTCTAGTCACCTCGCCAGTGGTCCAATTTTCCATAGAGTAGAGATTCCTTCGTGAGAGTCCCTCTATGTTTATTTTGCGAGCTAACGATTACTGCTTTTGTTTTCAATTTCTCACGCGCCAGTCCTTGAAGCTAAGGAGTTATTGCCCTTAGTTCGAAGGTTCAAACAGGCTGACTGTCATTGGAGCTCGTATACCCTGGAATGAGTTCGTCGCGCTTTCTCCCCAGTCATTCCTCTCCTCACGTATCTGATGGCTAGGTTGCCTTCGTCTCATCGTTCGGCTCGTGTTGAGTCTTCTTCGCACACTGGTTGATTTCTTTTACTTTATTATTTATGTATTTTTTTGGTTGATGAGAAGTTGCTTATAACGGTTCTTACTTAGGGTCTCGCCGTCGTTCTGGAGCGTCTGCTCGCATTGATACCTTGAGTCGTCGTCGAGGTGGTGGTGGTGGTTCTGCTGATTCTCTAGCTCGGGATGCTGAAATCCCTCTTAATACTGCTGGGTCTGTCCCAGAAGTTGAGCCCCTCGTTAAGCGGTGGAGGGGCAAAGAGCCTTGTTTAGGCGAGAGTTTTCATCCTCGTCTTCTATGTTATGATGAGGAGTGTCCTTCAAAACAAGCTCGCGAGGCTCTGAGCTCGTCTTCTGGTTACCCTCGCCACTCTTGGTCTTCCAATCATACTCGTGACCATCCAATTGTCGAGGATTGGCAGAAGTTGTCCGAGCTCTTCCATCGCCTGACTCTGTGAGGTCACGCTCTTCCTCCGTTAGACGAGATGGTGTCAATAGACGTGTATATTGAAATTGCTGGCACTTTCAAGATGGTAGTTTTTCACTTTCCTCGTGATGTACCCCCTATTGGTCTAGTTGGGGTTATAATTATGTTTTCTTTACCTTACAGTTTATGGATGCGATTAACAAGACCAACGGCGGCTTCGAGTCCGAGACCTTGTCCGGGATGACTCCAAACCTAGCTGGACCATCTGCAGGTGCTTTGATGGACTCTGTCAGGATTCTGAATGATGCAGTGGTGGACCGTGACATCGAGATTGCTAAGTTCCAAGCTGAGGTCGATAATGTTAATAAGAAGTTGGCTTCCACCCGTCGTGAGGCCGATTATGCTCTGAAGACGCTGCATTTTGAATGCCATTAATGAAGGATTTCTCGAGACAAGGCTGTCGCTCGGGCCATGCGTAAAAAGTCCAGCTCGCTGAGGAGGCGATATAAGGACCACCTGGCTGAGGTTCGCAGCAAGTTCACACAATTGAGGAGGCACTCCGACTACCGAGTTTTAAAGTCTCGTACTGACATTAGGCTCCAGCTCTTGAATGAGATGAAGTCTGGAGTTCTGACCCTCGATGACTTCTCGTTTGCTACAGAAAGGGACCATCTGGCGCTGGAAGATCATAAAGATGATGTTGAGGATGTGTCTAATCTCAGCTCGGGGCGCCATTGCTTCATCACTGACTCTGAAGATGGCGCAGACACCGAAGTTGGTTGTGATCCCGCTTTTGCATCCGGAGTAAGTACGGGCTTTTCTGAAGATTGATGCTGCTCCTCTTTTCCTTTTGCTTTGTTCTTTTCTCTTCTCTTTTTTTTTTTTTTTTAATTTTGTCCATGTTTACCTTTTTTTTATGACTCTTGGGTTTTGTTACATTGTCGTTTTCCGGATATTGACGTATTACTATTATCTTTGATGCGCACTTGATTCATTTTTGTTCTCGCCAGTTATTAGTGAGGGATCATCTCGTCTTTCTCCACGAGATTTTGTTATTCAGTAAATCCCTTGTGTCGTTTGCACTTTATTCTGCTAAACGAATGATGTTTAAACAAGGGTTCACTTATTACATCGAGCCTGCTTGCTTCCTTGAGCCCATTTCATTATGAGCTCGTATTTTTCCTTTTTTTTTAGCCAATCTTGGCCGTTCGTTCAAACCTTTTCTTCAGATTTAAGTGGTTTAGATTCTTTTTTGAATTTTGGGAGTTTACCGGTTCTCCCGGTTGCGGTTACCCGTTCGTTTAGTTTTAAGGATTCTCCTCTTCCTCTACGTATGTTACTTCATGCGATATTCTTAACAGGTAACCTCCTCACTCTTTATTATTTGCTCTTCATTTCATGTTTTCTACTTTCTCATTCCTTGTTGTGCTTTATATGAGTTCTTCTTCTCAATCTTCTTATTCTTCTGGGAACTTCAAGGCTGTTGAATCTAGTACTTGTTCTATTGCTTCCGCTTCTCATTCTTTTTCTATCAATTACGATTCTGATATGAATTCCGATGATTCCTGGAGATTGGTGGTTAAGCATACAGTTTATCGACAGAAAGGATCGAAGAAACCTCTGGGCCTTGACTCTAAGGGCCTTAGTAAGCTTCGAGAAGTTTTTAACTTTCCGAAGGATCTCGAGGCCATAGTCCCCGGCGAGAATCCAACTCCGGAGGCCTTAGTAAGCCTATGTCACTTACTTTAGCGAATGCCACCTTCACTTTCCAATTCTGAGTTCGTTATTTTTAATTCTTTATTCCTTGAACCTTTCATTCGCTCAAATGTGCCCGTCATTTCTTCGCATCACTCTTGCTCTCTTGGTACGCAGGGTAGAGACTGGCATCCCGTTTGAAGTTCACAAGCTCCTTCACTTCTACATCGTCAAGAGGAATCTGGGTGCTAAGACGATTTACCTCTCGATTCGGGATAACCGCAAGGTTCTTGATGGGATCCCGAACAAGGATACAGTCTGGGTGTATCAGTTTTTCTTCTTCAAACTTTCTCCGGCCTTTATCAATGGGTTTAACCTTGACTATATTTTTCAGAATTTGAGAGAAAAATCTGGTTCTACTTTTTACCTGCCATATGTGGTTGTGATTCGCCGTTTTTGATTCTAACATAATTCCTCTTTTCTGCTTGTCTGCAGTGTACCCATGCCTGAAATTTACTGAGGCGGTTGAGAACCTTTTCGCAAAGTGGAGGGATGACAAGATGCACTAGGACTCTTTTTCTGCTCTTCGAATCAGGCATTGCCTATCTTCGGAGCTAATTGTTCCCGAGCCTTCCGTTGGTTAGTCTTCAACTTATTATTGTTAACTTTTACATGGTGGCTCCTTCTCATGAGTTCGTGATTTTGATTTTGTAGTTAAACAGTTTACCGGGTTTTCCCGTCGTGCTCAATCCTCATCTAGTAGTAAACCACGAAATTCTAGTTCTAAGGTCATGCGTATCTCAGCCCCACGGAGGAAGAAGATCGTGAAGGAGAAGGAGAAAACTGGTTGAGATGATAGCTTCAAGATACTGGAGGTTGAGAAGACGACTCATACTTCCGTCTCTCCCCTTC
>OVAX01000427.1:4366-55054 GCA_900406405.1 Lepidium africanum | reverse complement strand
CCGGGTTCCCCGCCCCCCCCCCCCCCCGCCATGATAAGCAGGTCAGCCATCCTTCTTTCCTTTATCCGGGCTCAAGCACTCTGCCTAAGGATGTTAACTGCCACATTATTGATAATCCGATCGATGGTCTTACCGTTCCCAACACTCAGGAGGTCCCTTACTTTCCTGTGGACCAGATGTCTGAGAGGGCCAAGTTTGAGGCTGCCCTCTCTCTTCAAGCTCGGGTACGTGATTCCTTTTTCTTCGCTTCATTGGTAAGGGAGGAATCACTGATGTGTTCTTTGTTATTCCTTTTTAGGCTATTGTCAAGATGAACAACTTCAGGCATCCCATTCCAAGCTCCAGAAGATACTCAGGGGCGAGCACATGCAGTTCGACGAGAAGATGAAAGCTCTTAAGTCTAATAAGAAAGGCTTGGCCTTCTAGCTTTCCGCCGTCTCAGAGGAGAGAGAGTTAATTTCTCGCGAGATAAAGCTCTTGAGGTCGCGGAACTCTGACCTTGCTACTCAGGTTCACACTAAAGGAGAAGAGTTGAAGTCGTTTAATTCTCGTTGGTGCGAAGTGCTTGAATTCGTTCGCGGGAAATGGGTTTGCAATGAGGAGGAATGGACACTCAGCCTAGACATCTATGAGTTCGAGTCGAACCTTATGCTCATTGATGAATTTAAATTTAGTGAATTCGACGCAGTGGGCGAAAGGGTGACTCTGAATGAAAGTCTTCCATGGCGAAGTCAAAATACAAGGAGGAATCTGACTTGGTAATAAACGAGCTACTGTTTCCAGATTTATTCCCAGCACCAGGGCTCTGGTCAGGACTCCCCCAGTCGTCTCCTCCTTTTTTTCTATCGAGGGATCCTCTCCTGTCTGCAAGGTCACGACTGTAGTTCAAGGTGCTGATGATGCTCAGAACACTGAGTCAAGTGGGGCTGCTGCTGCTGATGCGGACCAAAGTCCCGAGGCAATTGTAGCCATCAAAGGGAATCAAGACTGAGCTACTATGATAGCCTTTTCATTTCTTCCTCCTTTTCTAAGACTTGGTGGATTCACCCTTCGGGGTTTGTATATTTATGACTTTTTTTTTATCTTATTCAGGATTGTTTTTGTGCTTGCCTGCAAATTTCTTTTTGGAAAAACAATATTATTATGAAGGGGCTGGACTCGTCTATATACGAGCTGCGTACGTATTCCACCAAATGGAATCAATCCCTTACGTAGTTCTTTGTTATTACATGAAACATAGTAATATTTTAAATTCATAACATTCCAGGGTCTTATCTCTGCTTTCCCCGTCGCTGAGTCTCATAAGCGATAGACTCCTTCCTTTAAGATACTTGAAATCTGGTACGGGCCTTCCCAGTTTGCTCATAACTTCCCTGCATTTAGTTCATTTGTGTTCTGGAAAACGTTTCTTAGGAAAAGATCTCCTTCTTTAAACCAGCGAGCCTTTATTTTCGAGTTGTAGAACTTGGCGACCACTTGCTGGTAATTTTGGGTCCTTACAATTTCCTAGTCTCGTCTTTCATTTATGGTATCAATGTGATCTTCTAGGAGTTCATTGTTGGCGCTATTGTCACCAATCATCATTTCTCTCCGCAGACTTGGGACACAGAGTTCGGCTGGGGCCATTGCTTCGACTCTGTAGGCTAACGAGAATGGACTTTCCTTAGTAGCTCTTCGCGGGGTGGTTTGATATGCCCAAAGTACTGATTGTAGCTCCTCCGCCCACACAAATATTTTGGAACTTAGGTGTTTCTTTAAATTCAACAGAATTGTTTTATTAGTTGCCTCTGCTTTCCCATTCCCTTATGCATAGCGAGGTGTTGATTTCCAATTTTTGGCAAAAGTCCCGAACTTGCTGGGATACGAGGTTGGTGCCATTGTCGGTTACGATCTCGCCAGGGACCCCGAACTTGCATACAATATTTTTCCAAAGAAACTCCTGAACTTGGGATCTTGATACTTGCTGAAATGGTTCCGCCTCAACCCACTTGGTGAAATAGTCATTGGCAATGAGAATGAAGCAGAAGCGTCTTTTCCCAGATGGTTTTAACGGGCCGATGATGTCTAGCGTATGAAGGGATATAGGATGAACATTTGTCCGATGTTTTCGCTTGGGATATGAACGGAAGGAGCATGTTGCTGGTACTTCTGGCGCATTTCCTAGACTAGTCTTCGCTGTCCTTTATTAACGATGGCCAGTAGTAGCCTTGCCTCTTTACCTTAAACGCTAGTGCGCGCCCCCATAATGATTTTCACACATCCTGAGGTGCACCTTGGTGAGAACATGAGCTGCTTCTTCATTGGTCGGGCATAATAAATAGGGTCCTACCATGTTTTGTTTATAGAGACGCTTGTTTATGATGCAAATTTGCACGCTCTATGTTTTTAGTTTCATTACCTTCCATTTATCATGAGGGACGATCCCCTCGGATATGTATTGCTTGATCGGCCCCCACCAATCTGGGTGCGAGGTGATCGTCAGCTCGTGCACAGGTTGGCTGTCCTCTTCTGTATGTGCTAAGGCTAGGGCGGCCGTGGTTACTCCAATGCTCGGTCGCTCTAGAAATTTGACCGGAATAACGTGTTTTACAAGTGGTTCTGATGTGGATGCGAGGGCTGCTAAAGCATCCTCGGCGGCATTCTCAGCGCGTGGTACCCTCTCGGACGAGTTCCAGGAATGCATTCATCCTTTGCTTTGTATTCCCCGTGATATTGACTGGTTACTAGTTGAGAGTCGTTATAGGCCTTTAGGTCCTTCATGCCTAACCTCGCGGCGATTCTTAGTCAAGAAAGTAAAGCTTCGTACTCGGCTTAATTTTTTTGATGCTTGATAGCCTAGACGCTAAGAGTGCTCAACGAGCTCGCCTCATGGTGACGTTAGGTGCAGGCCAAATCCTGACTGGTTTTGAGAAGAAGATCTGTCAATGTGGACTGTCCACAACCCTTGATTAGTTTTCGCTTAGTTCCTTATAAATTTTGACGATGAAGACGGCCAGCACTTCTGACTTCATGCTGGTTCGTGTTCGGTACTCAATATCGTATTCGCTCAGCTTGATCGCCCATTTAACGAGCCGCCCTGACTGACTCGGGCTGTGGAGAATAGTTTGCAGTGGTTGATTTGTCAATACTACAATCGTGTGGAACTGGAAGTATGGGCACAACTTTCTTGCGGCCGTTACTTGAGCTAGAGTGAGTTTTTCCATCGTGGGGCATTGTTCCTCGACCTCGACTAATGACTTCCTTATGTAGTAAATTGGGTGATGTTCGCTAATGACTTCCTTATTTGATGGGGGTTTGCTTCGATGCCCCTTTTTGTGATGAGATCTCCCAAGAATTTTGAAGCAACGTCGTAGCTGCCCAACATGGTCTTTTGCAATTGCCGACTTAACTAACCTATCATCGATGTACACCTCCATCATAGTTCCCAATGCTTCGGCGAACATCAATTTCACTAGCCGCTGATTTGTTGCTCCGGCGTTTTTCATCCCAAAAGGCATTACTCAATAGCAGTACGTTCCTTGTTCGGTTATGAATGACGTATTTTCTTCATCATTGGGGTGCATGAAAATTTGGTTATAGCCTGAAAATGTGTCCATGAAGGACAACAATTGGTGCCTTGGCTTCGACGACCTTATCGATGTGAGGGAGTGGGTAACTATCTTTCGGGCAAACCTTGTTTAGATCCATGAAATTCACACACACCCTCCATTTTCCATTCTTCTTCCGGACCACGATAGGGTTAGCTAGCCAATCAACATACTTAACATCTCTAATCGACCCTATCTTCAAAAGTTTTTCCACTTCTTCTTAGACTACTTTGGCTTTATCCAGACCGAGCTTTCTTCGCTTTTGTTTTATGAGCTTGTAGGTCTAACGACGTTAAGCTCGTAAGTTGTTATTGATGGGTTGATTCCCACCATATCATGCGGCGTCCAGGCGAAAGTCGTCATGTTTTCTTTGAGGAATAACTCGAGCTCCTGACGTATTTCCAGATCGAGGTCGGCTCCAATGCTGAGTTCTCGGTTGGGGAAGTTTGGGTCCAACGTCACTTTGACAGTTCTTACTTCGTCAGGCTTTTGATTTGCTAGGTCGTCCTTCATCCGACGAACGTCATTTTGTGTCTTTGTTAGTTGCTATAAGGTTTCTTCCCGGGTTTGCTTGAAATTTTCCTCATAGCATCGTCGCGAAGCGATATGCCTGCTATGCACCACTCCTTCCCCATTAGCCGTTGGGAACTTTATACATTGGTGGTATGTTGATGCGACTGCCTTCATCGGGTAAAGCCACGACCTACCAAGGATTGCGTTAAAAGGTGTTGATCGATCGATAACCACGAAATTCGTCACCTTCCACACTCCCGACACTTTCACTGGGAGCTAGATTGTTCCTAACGATGTGGCTGTGTCACCAGAGAATCCTGTGAGAGTCGTTTTGCCTCCCACCAACTCACTGTCCTATAATCTCATCCTTTTAAATGCGTCGTAGAACAAGAGGTCAACTGAGCTTCCTATATCAACAAGTATTCTTGTCATCTCGATTCCTCCAACATTGAGTTCAATTATCAGTGCATCATCATGGGGTTTATCGAGATGAACGGATTCACTTTCCCTGAATGTTATTGTCGGGCCACTACTGTCTTGCCGGCTTATGATCGAGCTTGATGGTCACATTTCCACCTTTTGTTGATGTGCTTTGATTGAGTTTACAGAATTTCTACAAAGATTGGACCCGCCAATTATAACGGAGACCCGCGGCATGGGGTTCGCTTGACCTCATTTGTCTCCTCGATTTCCTCTTCTCCTGACGGGTTTTTTTCTCGCTTTCGTTTCTCCATTCCATTTCTCCATACCTTCTTCATTCGTCCTTCCATTTTCCTTCTTCCTTTAGCCATTGCACCACCTTGCATTATTCTGGGGTGTACCCGTGCGTTTGGTGGTAATCGCAGAACTTTGACATATCTAACGGTTTCTTGTTTTTGAATTTTCTGACTGGAAAAGAGTGTCGTCCGGATGTGAGCTTTCGTCTTTTTGTCGGCTACTGTTCTGGCCTTTACCCAAGCGTGACTGCGACTTCGTTTCATTTTTTGGCGAATCATTTTCTGGTTTCCTCAGAGCGTCTTAGCTCAAACATTTGCTCTTCCCATTTTATGAAGTTCGTCGCCCTATGAAGCGCATCATTAAAAGAGACTGGTGGTCGTACGGTCAGGTCTTGGCTAATGGTTGACGCTTGCCATATTCCCCTTTTTAGTGCGATCAAAGCCATGTCATCGGTTACATTGACGCTCATGGATTTCATCTCCTTGAACTGTGTTATATAGTCGTGCAGCGGTTCGAACTTCATTTGGGTTAGAATGAGCAAGATGTCTATCGTGGTTCTATTCTCTATGAAGATCGAGTAGTGCATTAGGAATACTTCTGCGAGCTGCTTAAAACCGTTTATTGATTCTCTTGGCAATGTCGAAAACCAATCCAGAGTGGGACCCACAAAATTTTCGGAGAAAAATCTGCAGAAGCCAGTGTCTTTCTCTTATCCGTCGAGGTGAGACCTGTCTGCCGCTAAACGAAACGATTTTAGGTGTGCTATGGGATCGATGTTACCTGCGTATTGGGGGAACTTGATTTTCCCAATGTCGCGAATCCTTGTGCTTGAGATCCGTTTCGTGAATGTGTATGGCGTGTTTGCTCTATTACACATTTTATTTCCGGCGCAGTTGATACGGCCCAATGCTAGCGTATTCTTGTTGGGGCATTGCCATCATTTGCCTGAGTTCATCGATTTCCAGCGCGCTCTCCATGTGATGAATGTTGTGGGGTTTTCGCTTGGGTTACATCGCATGTTTTATTTCATTTCGTATTCCTTGGCACATAGCTTCTGCCTGAGATAGTCTGTCTTTTAGACTTTGTAGTTTGCTATCGTTACTTGGTGTGTCATCCAGTGTCTCCGTGTGAGATGTAGATTCCCCATTTCATTCTTGAACTACGGGGTCTTCCCATGTGACATGGCCGCTCGTCCTCTCCCGAGTCACCGGTGCTCACGCTCCCCGAAGAATTCTGTTTGGTTGACTTGATTCCCCCTGCAGGGTCTCTTGTGTGTTTGTATTCTCAGATCTGAGGACCACTGCCCAAAATTCTGAGAGTTGCTTCTGAAACTCGTCCTCTTGGAGTTGGAGTCGAGCTTGCAATTCTTGGTTTTGTAGCTCGCTTTGACGAGCTTGTTCTGATGCGGTAGTGGCTATCGTCCGTAGCTCCGTTATTGTCCGCAACTGTCATTGATACGTTGCCGCTTCTGGCATTAGCGTTGGGATGATACCTCCGGTCCCGTAGGTTGCATCGAGTCCTTCTCGTCCTTCGCCTGAATCGTCGGTGTTGTATGCTGATGAGGCTAAGTCTCTCATTGTTGATTGATCCACTTTGCTCGTGTAAGCTGCGCCGCTTCTTGTTCTCTCCCCACAGACGGCGCCAATTTGTTGATGCTAAAACTCGGCTTACAAGTTTAAACGAATATTTACAACAAAAAGAGAGAATTCAAGTATAGAGTAGATTCAATTGAACCAGTTGACAAGCTCGTCATTTCCTTTTGTGCTTCCATCGATCTCGCTGCAATTGATCTTGTATTTATTACTCTGATTGTGTTGAGATTTATTTTCCTTCTTTGCTTGGGTTGATCTCGGAGTTGGGCCTTCCCTTAATGGGCCGGATCCGTTTGGGTATAACCGGATGAATTTGTTGTTCAATATCAGATATGTTCAATGATTCATTTTGACGAACGCCTACTATGTACATATGTTGATTTGTGTTACGGAATAACGTAAACTCCAACTTCGGAATCCTATTGATAAAATAAATGGATAGAATTGATGATTACTCAGAAGTTGATTATTTTGAAATTGGTTATGACAAAGTTCATTGTGATAACTTTAAAATTTTGAGTTTACTTCAACTTTGGTGTGATTGTGGTACATCGGAAACAATACGCAAAATATTATCATGAGATTGTATGCAAGGCCGGTTCTGAGTTTTTGAAGACTGGAAGCGAAGAAAAAAATGGGGCCGCTTTATTTTTATTAAACCCAAAGAGAGCGATGACCGACGGGAAAAAAAATGTTAGTTAGGTTTTTTTTCTTTATTTGCTTTTTCTTTTCACTAAACACGTTTTCAAATTTAATCGTTTTAATTATATAATAACTATGTAAAATAAGTTTGTTTAAATTACTTATTCGGTTCTTCCCGTTAAAAAAAAAGAAATGAAAATATGTAGTCGTGATTCAAACATAGTCTTAATCAATTCCAAAGACACATCCACTACTAAAGTAAAGGAAACTACTTTGTATATTGGGGCCAAAAAAATTTCTTATATTTTTGGAGCCGGAAGCGGGTGTTTTCCCAGCTTTCACAAACCGGTCTGATCGTATGAGACACTTGGAATAGACCGGTAGTGGTTATACTTGCACCATTTTGCACTGTTTACAATTTTAGTGAAGGTAGAGTAAAACAAAAAAAATGTTTCATCTCTTAAATGCAAATATATCGTAGCGTTTTGAAAAGTAGAAAAATATTTACATATTTGTAATACATATGTACTTATAGGATATAAAATATTTTGTGCATATATAATCTCAAGATATATGTATCCAGAAAATTACCCGATAAAAAAGTTCCATCTTGTAGATGAACATTGCACAAGGTTATGTTGGAAAAAAGGCCGATATCAATTGAATTTTTTTTTACGGGCTTTTTCCTACATACTTATGGTATTGGCATTTTCTACTTTCTAGGCCTAAAAATTCAAATAATCTACCTAAATTTTTTTATTTTGGCCTGATTCTTAATTGACTAACAGTTCCTTAGTCAATCGTTTTTAGCCCGTTAACAATGACACCTGTCACCGTAAATCAGCTGAATAGGATCCTACTTGGCAAAACATACGTAAACGACCTGTTTCAATGTGTAGAAAAAAAAAAAAGAAACGATGGCGTTTGTTATGAGACTAACAGGTTTAACAGCCAATTAAGATTCATGCCAAAATAAAAAAGTTTAGGTAGATTATCTGAATTTTTAGGTCCAGAAAGTAGAAAATGGCCAATACCATAAGTTCATGTAGGAAAGTCCCCTAGAAAAAATTTCAAGTTGATATCGGCCTTTTTCCCAGGTTATGTTCGTACATAATTACAGATAAGCATAGCTACAGGAATAGAGTTTAATCTTGTCCAACGATATTCCAAAGACCACTTTATATGGCCAGACATTAATAAATCAACATGTAAGAATGGTTGTGTTTGTTCCAAGTCTTATTTAGTTTCAGAGTAAGAGGTCGATATCAAGGTTTTTCCGTGTTCTTAAGCTTTTTTCTCGGGTTATTATGTTTGTTGATCCTTAGGCTAAGGTACTACTATGCATATGTTATTCACATTGACTATTGGTTGTGGGTTTTGTAATGACGTTGAGGAGTTTTGAGATATTTTTCCAGAGTTGTATCTGTCCGAGTAGATTTAGACATTAGCTTTGCTTATAGCTCATGTATACCTCAATACCAAGAAGGAGAGAAACTAACAATCATTATGCAATGACCTCAACAATCACTTCCAAATTCCAATGATCAGATCTAACATTTCCATTATATTTTCTTGTGCATACATAACTGTCCATAGTAATACTCAAATAAATTTCTATTTATAGTTAATAAGTAAGGAGATATCTACAGATTTCACCCTGTTTTTCCTCAATGATACAGATTTACCCTTGGGTAAAGAAGACAGAGCATTGCATTTGTAAACATAAATGACAAATGAGTAATGAGCAACAACATGAACAGTTTATTTACGAAAACTTACGGTAAAATGTACAATGTTCAAGAGCGTCTCCAACTTATGTAGTATATGTACTGTAGTCCATATGCTGAGTCAGAGTTGTCAATCCTTAAGGAAAGGAAGACGGGTCACGTTATCATCTCCAGCTTTCTTTGGGGATGAAGATGGCAACATTTTCTTTGTGGATCTACGAGGAAGAATCTGCAGGCGCGGATTAAGGTGAGTGCCGAGGTTCTCCACTGCGAGTTGGTAACTCTCCACCAGCTCTAGTTGCCTGACTATTATGTCTGACCGTCTAGGGAGAAGCTCCACAGGTTCACCTCCTGGGATTACAATGTATTCAATTGCTAGACGAACTTCCTGCGTTTCAGAGACAAGGGTTGTCAGCAGTTACATTCGGCATTCGCAGGTCTCCCTAATTAGTAATCACTCAACTGTATTGACCTTTTTGAACATCAGATGCATGAATCCTAATGAACTAAAAGATGGCAGATCGAAGAGACTGTTTTGAGATAATAAGCCATCTCTATTGGGAAATTCCGAAACTATTTACAGAGCAGGGATGAGTGTTACCTCCAGAGCATCGAGTTCTTCTAAACTGGGTTTGGTCTCAGGAGCATCACTTTTGATCTCGATGTCATCAACAGAAAATTTCTCTATGGTTTTAGGGGCTGAGCCAAATGATTCTCTCCCGAGGATCATTCGGACTGCCTTGACCATCTGAGCCATTGTAGTTGACTGCAAAGGTATAAACACGAAGAGATGAATGAACCAAGTAAATAAAATAAAGGAATGTGGTTAATCACCATCAGTCATGCCAAAAGAAGGATACCTTAATGACAAATATTGGTAGCTTGTGTAATTTGGCTACACGTCGGATCGATGAATTCTGTTTTAATTCGGAACTTGAGGCTAGAATGACATCTGCTTCTCCAATATCATCCGTTACTTCTATCTCATCGTCTAGGCCCATAACTTCTGCTACTTGAATGAGATCAGCTTCAAGAACCTACAACACAATCGGAGGTTACCATAATATTGTTAGTATCTTTGGGTTTTATAATCAAAAATATTTTTCCAGTATCAGAAAAGGCACATTGAGAAGAAGCTTAGGGAAGAAAAGATTGAGTTCTTTACATTGTAAGTATAAACGTAAACAGGTGAGCTTCTTGGTCTCGTGGATATGTTACTGCTGGCCTTGTTAGACCTGATGGGAAGAAGATCTTCATCTTCGTCATCAGACAGCACTTCACTTGCGAAATCTCTGTTGAGCAACGGTGCAGGTTCCTCTTCAAGAATATCCAAAGGAATAGGAGTCACTAACTTTTGAGGAACATCATCTTCACCACGAATTTGACGGATCTCAAATGGAGCGGATCTCCCTATAATAACCAAGAAGTTTGTTTAGTATGGGTTTTCCCATTTTTCTTGGCTCAACTTTACTATTAGGAGAGGAACTCTTTAAACTTACCGGCTAGTATAGCATCAACGGTGACATCAAGTTTTTTATGAACACGACACTCGGTTCTCGATATCATTTCTACAGCACATGTAAACGTTGGAGGTCCTTTTCTTTCAAGAATTGTCTTCTGCACTTTTCTTTTCCTTGCTTCTTCATCCCCAAGAGTCACACTCTGCGTAAAAATAAAATAAACTCAACTTAAAGTTGACTTAGACAACAAGAAAGCAAAACAGAAGAAGCAAAGTGTGGTTTAAGGTCATACCTCAATGCCACCAATAAGAATCTGCAAAGAAGGATTTTTGATTATGTTGTCTATAGTCATCCCATGAGCAGTTGCAACAAGTTGAACCCCTCGTTGAGCAATAGTGCTAGCAGCTAAAGCTTCAAGCTCGGTTCCTATCTCATCGATAATGATAGTCTCAGGCATATGATTCTCAACCGCCTCAATCATAACCTGCGTAAGGTTTTAAACATGAAGAACTTGTCAATACAGCAAGATCCTCCTCACCATATTATTACAAGAATAAAGAGCTCAGAAACATACATCGTGCTGTAAATTCACATTTGGAACTTGCATCCTCCTTGCTCGGCCAATTCCAGAATGAGGAACATCACCATCACCTCCGATCTCATTTGACGTATCAACAATTACTACACGTTTCCTGTGTTCATCAGCTAACATACGTGCGATCTCTCTGTACAAACCACCAAACCAATCTTGTCACGTAACATGTATCAATAGCAGTTTGACAGAAACAGCATCGGGAGATCATCACATGATAAGTTCATACTGATACACAAACCGGGATCCAAATCAATGTACCTTATTAAAGTTGTTTTGCCAACTCCAGGGGATCCTATGACCAAGATAGATCCACCTCCTTCTATCAAATCTCTTATTATTTCTGCACTTCCAGATACAACTCGACCCACTCGACATGTTAGACCAATTACTTGCAGTTTGCGATTACGTATAGCGCTTATACGATGCAAAGATCTGTTAATCCCAGATCGATTATCATCAGAAAAGTCTCCAACCTAAATTGAAACATTCATCTTCTCATTAGCTCAGATTCATCAATAAAACATTTGATTAAAAATCAGAGACCATAAACAGTGTAAGCAACTTTTATCACTCTCAAAGAGCTACAAGATCATGTTTATTTGATTCGTTATTTGAATCTAATTCTTTATTTGATTTGAACATGTTTGTAAATATCTTTTGTTGATCAATAAATTTCACATTTCAACCAAAAAAAAAAAAGCTACAAGATCAGCTGATCAGGCGAAGTCAAGCTAAAGCATTTGAGAAAACAGTTGCATGTGTTAGATCAAAAATTCTCACACCTTTGATACCGCAAGCTCCAGATCCTGGTGTGTCACAGGCTGCTCTGAGATAACCCAATCGCCGGTAGGGAATCTAGCCAATGGTTTTCTCCCTAAATCCATCACAACTTCGATTAATTCCCCGATCGCCTCGTGCTTAACAAGCTCTTTCCTCGTTGCCGGAGGAAGAATCTCGAGGAAAGCGTCGAGTTCCACAGTAGGTGGCGGCATCGCCGGTGTCTTCCGCGTTGAGACCGACGCAGAGTTCGACGAATCAGTTGATGGTGACCGAACATCGAAACTGAATCCATCAGACGGTCTTCGTACAGGAGACGGCGTCGACGCCGGGGATTTCGACGAAGAGATCCTCTGACGTGCACCACGTGCTCGACGGAATGAGGAGGAAGAGTCAGATGAAAAAGCGGTTGCTGTGGCGGAGACTAACCGGCGCGATGCTTGCCATGAACTGTTGATATCGATCAGAACTAGCCGCGAATTCAACGCCCTCATCACAAATTTATTGATTTTTTTTAATTATATACTATAAATTCAATAATTAATATAATAAAATAAGATTCTGTTTTCCGTTTTAGCGAATGGTGAATGCTCCTCTGAAAGCAGAAAGAAGCTAAAAAGGAGAAGATATGAAGAGCCAAAATGAAACGACGACGTTTAGCACTTGGATTTTTTTTGAATATTATGATGCGTGAAGACTGAAACTAGTGGAAGATTCGAAAGGATCAAAGCATCTGCAGAGAAACTACATCTGAATAGAGCAAGCTAGTAGGGTCCATTGTGGAGGGAAAGATGATAACATAGCCGTTCAAGTAAGTGGTTTATGTGATGCCACGTGGAGAGTTAGACAGTTTTGATGACACGTGTCTGGCTAAGAAGCTACCGTTTATTGCCAATTTCTTTGGAACTCTTTAGACGGAGGTTGTGTTTCGCACGGTAGATGAAAAACTCGTCAACTCTTTCGATCTCAATGTTAAGATCTGAACCAATATTGCTGACTAATTTAAACCGAACACAAACCAAACAAGTCAAATTAATTCCTTAGTTTCATCTACCGTCCTCGTTTTTTTATTTCTGTATTCTGGGCCTAATAGGCTTTGGTGCTTTTATATGGTGATTTGAGATTGGGCCATGTCATGAGGCCCAAAAAGTGTTTCATCACCACTACTAATAGATATATAAATAAAATGTGGATAACATAAGCAAACCGACCTTAGCTCAGTTGGTAGAGCGGAAGACTGTAGTGGGTTATCCCAAAGAAATCTTTAGGTCGCTGGTTCGATTCCGGCAGGTCGGAATTTTTTCCCTCCTTTTTAAATAATTCTCTATCCCATTCAACAGGCGTGACTAACCGCCGTTTGATTACTTCTGACGTTATCTACTTAACAGTTAACACCCAATACAATGCTTCTCGAAAATCACAAAATAGCCCCAAGTTTTTCGGACACGTACACGTTACGAACGAAGATCTTTTTAATTTACTGCCACGTGTCTCCTCTCCTCCCTCAGTATCCGTCGACAAACTTAAAAAGGAAAAGAAGCACAGACAGTTGACGAAACAAAAAGAAAAGGAAAAATGGAGAAACTGACTTTATTCCCTCTTCTCTTGCATTTCGTCGTCTTCATCGCTTCTACATTTCCGTCTTCATCGTTTCTTTTGAACGATCGCACCTTCGAGAGATCGGGCTTGCCTTCAGCTCGCGCAGAGAAGTTGATCCGAGAGCTAAACCTTTTTCCGCCTGGGGATCTGAACGTGATCGATGTCGAAGATACTCTCTCTGCCGCGAATGGATCTAGGATTGTTGAACGGAACTTCGTATTCCCGAATATACTTCCCGATGGCGACGCCAGTGTTGATAATTTAGGTCATCATGCTGGTTATTACAAGCTCCCGAAATCTCATGGCGCAAGGTTGATATCAAACCTTAGATTTTGGTTTCTGCGTATGTTTCATAAATATTTCAAGGTTTCTTTTGACTAGGTTGATTTATTCGATTACCATTGAACTTTTGGTGACGTATTGCTAATTTGGAATCTCAAAGTAGTGTCGATAGATGGAGTCGGAATGTTTGATTGTTGACTTGTTCGCTTGGTGTGTTTTAGCATGTTCTACTTCTTCTTCGAGTCACGCAACAAGAAGGATGATCCTGTTGTGATTTGGTTGACTGGAGGGCCTGGCTGTAGCAGTGAGTTGGCTATGTTCTACGAGAACGGTCCTTTCAAGATCACTAATAACATGTCTCTTGCTTGGAATGAGTATGGATGGGATCAGGTATTACCATATACTTAATCTTTGTGAACTATCTCCCAACTCGTCGTAATGCTTTTGATATTTTCCTGATGAGACTTGATTGAGAATTTTTATTGCAGGTTTCCAATCTTCTGTATGTTGACCAGCCTGTAGGAACTGGTTTCAGCTACACGACAGACAAAAGTGATATCCGTCATGACGAAGAAGGAGTTAGCAATGATCTGTATGATTTTCTGCAGGTTTGGTCACTGCATTTTTTCTCGTATTCCTTTTTTATTCAGCTGTTTCAAGCTTCGACTTGGATGTTATGTTTTTAAGCCTGGAAATTTTGGAAATTGTCTATGTTTACTTAGCTGACACAAGATGTAATATGTTTCCTGATATTACCTCAGGCTTTCTTTGCGGAACACCCTAGTTTCGCAAAAAATGACTTTTACATAACTGGAGAATCATATGCTGGGCACTACATTCCGGCTTTTGCTTCCAGAGTCCATAGAGGAAACAAGGCTAATGAGGGGGTTCATGTTTACCTTAAGGCATGTAATTCTTCCTAGTTTCCCTCATAAGTTGCTAATGGAAGGTTTGTTACTCACAAGGATAATCTTGCAGGGATTCGCCATTGGAAATGGGCTTACAAATCCAGCAATCCAATACCCAGCCTATCCTGACTATGCTCTAGAGATGAAATTAATTACGAAATCACAGCATGACCTCTTAGAGAAGATTGTCCCTCTGTGTGAACTCTCAGTTAAGCTTTGTGGTACTTCCTCCCGTTTTCCTTATCAAAATTGACTTCATTGCTCTGTGTTTAATGGATCCTGAATCTCCATGTCTTATATGTTTATATTTTGGGGGTTTTCAGGTACTGATGGGACAGCTTCTTGTTTGGCATCATATCTTGTTTGCAATACCTTGTTCAGTGGTGTAATAAGTCATGCTATTGGAATTAACGTAAGCCTAAAAAACCTGTTTAGTTTTTATTGCTAACCGTATTTCTAGATAGTATTCTTCCTGGCAAACCATTTCTATCCACTAGACAAGTTGTAGAAAGAAATTGCGTCTACACTTACGCATTTATAGTAATGTCAACTCATAGAGTAATATTGCATTTCTTGTGTAGTATTACGACATCAGGAAGAAGTGCGAGGGGACCCTGTGCTACGATTTCTCAAAGATGGAGAAATTTTTGAATTTAAAATCTGTGAGGAAGTCTCTTGGTGTAGGGGACATAGACTTTGTTTCCTGCAGTACTAGAGTCTATCAGGCAATGCTTGTAGATTGGATGAGGAATCTAGAGGTTGGAATTCCCACGCTTTTAGAAGATGGAGTCAGCCTTCTTGTATATGCCGGAGAATATGATCTTATCTGCAATTGGCTCGGTAAGTTCTAGAACATAGAATACAGACTTGGAAATAATGATATAAATAAAGTTGAACTGTTAACTTAAAACAAAATCAATTTAATCAGTAAAACAAGAATAAGCATTTTCAGAAAAAATATGATTAGTGTAAAGCAGTTAAATCAAACAATAAAAAGGTCTGTTTGTGATGTTATTATGTCAATTTGATGACATGTATAATGTATTAGAATACGTACAAAACCAGAGATCATGATATATCTAAAATTGAGCAGGTAACTCGAGGTGGGTGAATGCAATGGAGTGGTCAGGGAAAGCGGCGTTTGGAGGGGCTGAAGAAGTTCCGTTTATGGTGGATGGCAAAGAAGCAGGCTTGTTAAAGACTTACGAACAACTCAGTTTCCTAAAGGTCGGTTGACTTTTCTTAACAGACAATCTTTTATGATTCTGCTGGTTAAAGTAAACAGAAAATTGGTGATTTAAACAAAGAAAAAAACACAGGTGAGAGATGCAGGACACATGGTTCCAATGGATCAACCAAAAGTTGCGTTGGACATGCTTAAGCGATGGATGGAGAATTCGCTAGTAAAAGATGCTACTGTTGCTGCAGAAAGAGAAGATGAACTGGTTGCTGAGATGTGATTATCCCATCTCTCTTCCTCTGTGTTGCAGGAATTACTTTAAAAACAAGTGTAGACGCGGTGTGTTGTTAAACATTTGTCTTACTTGATCTTCTTATATGTAGCGGACTAGGGGTTGTCCAATTTCTGATACAAACCAAAATTTGATCGACACTGAAAACACATATATATATATTCCAAAAAGCAGATTACAGATAAAAACCGATATGTTTTCATAATAAAATTTGTAGTATGCATTTTTACAAGATTGTATGATATTGAATGAACACTGTAAAGTAAATTAAGCAGGTTTTATGTTAAAAACAAATACACTGTACAGTTTTTGTGAGTCCCTACATGACACATGGTGGAATATGATTGGCTACAAGAACGATTTTATCCAAAAGGCAAGAAGATTGCAGAGATGAGAGAAGGAGCGAGCAATGTCGATTACTTCGTTGGGGTTTGCAATCTCAAAGCTAACTTCATCTTCAGATACGTACTTACTCAGCTCTCGCCTCTTTGGGTGTCCTACGTCTTCTTTGTTATGGACAAAGAGCAAACATCACCACACAAACAGAAAGCTCCAGCATAAGCTCTCTCTTAGAGATTCAGCTCAAGATGTTCCACAAACACTCGAAGAGGATTCTAAGTTTGTACCTTTGGATCCTCAAGACCCCAGATTCGGCCCTCCAGTCAGTTTCATTTACTCTTTTAAATCTTTGTTGACTGTTTATTGTCTATGATCATATTTCATAACAAACACGTTATATCCTCTTTTGCAGGTATTGCTGTTGCTTGGCGTTGAATTCCATGAAGCACAAAAGGTATTGGAAATGGATACACAAAACACATTTTGAAAAGCTTTTAGAGTCTTTGGATTAATCTATCATCTTCTATTGCAGATACAAGAGCTTCTTAAGGAGCTCGATGGTGAGTTCATGGAGGTATTCTGAATTACTCGCTCTTTCTACTTGATTTTTGCAAGGTCCTGAAAGTTTTGGAGATTTTATAAAATCCTCCTCATGGTCTTGATTGGAGGAAAACTCCAGATTGTGTTGTGTACAGAAGAGATGATCCCGCGTCCACTATGGGAAGCAGTCAACACAAAACAACCTGACCTGAAGAGAGTGAAAGTATGTGGCTTTGAATTTCCATTTAAGCTTCCTTTGTGTTGTTGCTTACAGAAATCCAATGGCAGATCGCGGAGTCACTGCCTCGGATCTGCTTCTTATCTGGTTTGACAGGAGAGGAGATGATGATGTTCATTGATGCATTCCCAGAAACTGGTACCTACAAGTTCGATATGAATTAGAAATAAATAACAGAAACACTCTAATGTATGCATGTCTTTTTAAAAACTGGTGGATCCAATGCAGGACTGGAACCAGTTGTGTTTGCAGCTCTGGTTCCGAACAGTGCTGATAAACCTATCTTTGAATTGATTGAGGAAATCATGGGAGATCATGAGTTAGTGGTTAGTGAATCTCATATATCTTGCACCACTAGAGTCATGAATCTTAATATTCATAAAACAATCAGACACTTGTTCTCTGTGCAGACTGGGAGAAGTTCCAGCTGAAAGTTTTGAGTGAGGAAGTCAACTTTGAAATTCCTCAGTTTTCTGCAACATGACTACAAATTGGGCATAACCCGTAATAAGTTGTATGAGAGTGTAGTTTTAAAATAAAGAAGTGAGATGTACAAGAATGTAATCAAATATACGAAACTAGATCAAGACAGAAACTTGCAGAAGATTTGAATTTACCCTAGTTTAGATCAATCTCATTTGCTCTGATTGGAGGTGTTTCAAAATTCAAATACCTGAAATTGATTCTACTACTTCAACTCTATAAGTTGCAGTATACAATGGATTGTTCCCTAAGAGTGTAAAACTTCGAATTAAGAGCAGGTATGGATTGATGAACAACAATGTAATCTTCAAACCAAGAACTCTCTAATTCGAGTGCTTTCAGAGTATTCATTTACCAGAAGATCAATCTACTAATAACCTAATCATCATCATCACTCTCATCACTAAAGTAGCTAACTTTCTTCTCCTTTCTCTTTTTTCTCCTCTCTTCTTCTTCCTCTGCCTCTCTCATTCTCAGCCTCTCACCAGCTTCATTATCCACCACCGAAGCCCAATTATCCTCCTCAAGTCCTTCCTCTTCTACAGCCAATGACGGAGCAGACCAAGCCCTCGGTTCATCATTCTCATCTTCATCCTCCTTACGCCTCCCTCTCTTCTTCGGAGGCGGTGGTCTCTCCCTTGGACCTAACTGATTTCTAGGGCACTCATACGAAAGATGCCCTTCGTCTCCACACTCATAACACCTGGATTTATCTTTGTACACTCTCTTCTTAATAAACTCCGATGCTCGTCCGTTATCAGCGGCAATCGAAACCGTCAATTTTCTGCCGTTAAGGATCTTCGCGTCCATGGAACTCGCCGCTTTAGCCGCATCTTCACGAGAGACATAGAGAACGAACGCAACGCCACGAGAGCGGCGAGTCTGACGATCCTTGAGAACAGTAACTCGCGCGACCTTGCCGAAGGTTGAGAAGAGCGTGTGGATATCGGAATTGGTGAGGGAAAAATCGAGATTGGAGACGTAGAGCGTCGATTTGGAAGGAGCTAAGCCGCCAGATCCGCCGCCGGAAGCTGATGATTTGGCGGAGGAAGAAGATTGTTGTTGTCTAGAATTCGAAGGTAGTGGTGCAGCGACGGAGGAATAACGATAGTAGAAAGTGTCATCCTCTTCATCGTCGCTTTGATGAATCCTCTTCTTCTTCTTCATTTGTAGTTATTTTTGTCAACAACTGTCGTGTTTTTTTCCTTCTTCTCGTTTACATATAATGATTTAACGCAAACATCTCTGTTATGTTTAAATAAAATAATTTGATTACATAATAACAGAATTACAGATAATTTGGTCACTTTACTTGAGTATCTTTTATTAACAAGATGTGCATTCTACTAAAGCATCTGTAATTTAGCTCACTACAATACAATCACAATGTAGAGAAAAGATGAGGCTCCATCTGCAGAGAAAAAAACGTGAGTCACAGCTCATTGTGTAGTGAACGGCAATATCTCTTCCCAGTGGCTCCGTGTAGTGAACTTGTCACCGGACGGCCATATCTCTCTCCAGTGGCTCCGCTTGATAGGAGCTGACACCAGAACTACATATGTTCCTTGTCTCCATCAAATACGGATCTCCAATAAGCGGGAATTGTTCATTCATCCGTCATCTTTTTCATCGTCTAACCATTTAAGGAACTACCTATACGTGTTATTATCTATGTAAATCAACACTCCCAAGAGGGAACACAAGCTAAGAAAATTGTATACCGGAATTTGATGCAGCTCCTGTGCCCAACAACTTGCTTTCCTCTTGAATGCTGCTGCTTCCTATCGACTCTACTACTGTGGGTTTCTCTGAGGCTTTGCCATTATCTAAAGACTCAGATTTTATAGCCTCTGAGACACCGTTGTTACTTTGCTTTAGCAGCACTGGTCCTTTAATCGTTCTGTGCAGCAAATAGTTTGATAAACATTCTTTAATAAATGAGAGAAATTAGTGCACATAAGGCTTTGTATCTTACCTGATCATTTTCCGCTTCAATGCACCGGATTTCGCTTTTAATATACCTTCTCAATATTGAACAAATAAGATGTTATTACTGGTTCTATCACATAAGTGTGGAGTAATCAGATAAGGAAATTACGGAGACTAACCATTTTTTGTGCCTGGGGATGATGATGGTGGCTTGCGACCGGTTCGCTCAGCTTTGATAGAAGCAATGACGGAATCGGCTCCAGTACCAAGACCTTTTCTGCCCACTAGTTTCACTCCAAGTGTCTCACAAAGATAATTTAGTCTCTTTTCATCACCACCTCTGACTTCTCTCAGGTCAAGAGCCTGTTGCCTACTTAATAATGTGTACACCTGTATCTGTTGCTGCTGGTTAAAATGAGACTGAAGCTGCTGAAACAGTATCTTGTTTGAGTGCTGATCTGCTTTTGGGTCCTCGTTTCTGTTACGTGGCTCACTTAGAGTTACCCTAAGAATCGCAGGAGACTTTGGGTCCGGATTCCTCCTACTAAAGATTATAGAAAAACTCCCAAATTCCAGATCAGGGTCCCTGAATAGATCTGCAAGAAGAACGGCACAAGAATGAGCATTTCTCGATGGGTTCCTATCTATTCTTTTCCTTATGCCTCGGGCCTCTGCAGCTTGGGCCATGTTTGCAGCTTCTCGCAGACCAGTAACAAAAGCTCCATGCATGGTTGCAGGGTATCGCCTTGTCGTGGCTTCTCCGGCAAAGAATAGCCTTCCATCTCCCACGCTTTCTGCTAATATATCGTAATCATCGCCTGAAGCTCCCACCGCAACATTAGAGTAAGATCCTAAACTGAATGGATCCCCACCCCATCTGGTGCAGACCGTTTGAAGCGGATCAGGGACATTTATCCCTTGAGGTTCATAAATACCTGACGTTCATTAAAATATAAATTGTATCAGACGTTAGCATCAACTTCAACAAATCTGATATACAAATCCAAATCCAATTATTCTGGACCTGTGTATTAGGGTTAAAATGGAAAACAGAAAGTAGTTCTCCTGAAGACTGATGTTACCAGGCACAAATTATATTTAATTAATTTACAACCAATAGACAGTAAATCTATTACCCCTTAGAATCTGAAGAACACGAGTCACTGCATCGGTGGGTGGCATTGTTTCAAACTTATGAGCAGCTTCTCCCGCAACCAACGCTATCAAGAGAGGACCACCAGCAACTGGTGCATAGCTATAGAACAGAAAGAATTCACCACGATAGTTCGGATTTTCAGTAAGATGCCCAAAGGTATCAAGATCTGTGCTCCAAAATACATAAGGAAAGAGCATTGCAACTTTATTCAGTAACCCAAAACCTAATCTCTTTATACAATCAAGTTTTCTCTGAGGTAATTCAGGCACAAATTTGATGGATCCATTTTTTAAGACACCAAGGGGAACTGTACACAGCACCATATCACCCTCATACACTTGATTTCCAGCAATAACCTTTACACCACCTGCTCCATATCTGATTGTTTGGACGGTCTTCTCATATAAGATTGGTACATTTTCAGCCAACGCCTGAACCAGCCTTCCATTTCCACCAGGCAGAAAGCAATGGTCTCCACCCATATCGTAAGGGTCATCTTGATCCCAGAATGCAAGAGAGAGCTTTGACACTAAGCCTGCATTCGCATATTCCAAATTAGCAAGATGCCAGTTAAACAAACCCATCTGTTCGGTGGCCACAGAGTCCCCATAATCTTGCCTGAATGTCTCAAGTGCTGCCCCAAGGGAGACATCCATGGAAACATCGCCCATCAACTGCCTCAGTTTACTTGCCTTGTCTAGAAGCTGATTAAAAGCTACCTCAACTTTAATATCCAGATCTGTATCAACCGGTTTACCATCCACTCTATAAAGAGGACACTTGTCTCGTACCTTATAAAGAGAAGCACCTAACTGTCTCGCTATGATCCCTAGAGGATTTCCTAATGTTCCAGTCAAAACACTTCCACCTAAATCCGCTGCAGCGCCTACCCTGTTACCTTCCATCTTTTTGGTATAAACCCGTCCACCAGGTCGTTTCCTACCTTCCAAAACCGTGACTTTAAACCCAAATCTCATCAGTTGCCTAGCTGCAGCCAAACCAGATAATCCAGCACCCACTATAAGCACACTAGACTTGCTAGATTGAGCAGGACTCTTGTCTTTAATAGCCTGTGCTATACCAAAATTAATATATCCATGTGTAACCAAGTAATTATAAGCCGAATCCAACAGACTTCTGCAATGTTTAGGAATCGAATCAAAAAACATCTCCTTTATGACCCAACTAGATACATTTTCTCGCCATTTAGATATGATGTGGTTCCTAATCAAGATGTAATTCACTTGTTCAATACCTCCAACCACAGGAACCACACCAAATTCAATCTCCTCCTCGGTAAGCGTATCAGCAGGAAATCCAGCTGTGAGAGCGAGCAAAGCTTCGGTGGTAGCCTCTTTATTGATCGTGATGATCTCATCACCAATTCCGGGATAATTTTTCACAGTCTGGTTCGATCCATTGACCTCTACGTTCAATCTACCGGATGGAGAAGCTGAAGACGACACAAAATTATTGTTACCGGGAAAAACACCGACATTAGGGACCGGGAGGCTTTGAAATGACGACGCTGAGCGTTGAGACCTGCCCCTTCTTCGTTTCTTTGGCGCGGAGAAAGAGACCATCTGCTCAAAACTAGGGTTAGAGACCGAGGTGGAGATCGAATTCGGAAATTCACTCAAACTTGTTGGTATACTCGTGTTCGAGTTCGACTGTGGAGGAAGAGCCGAAACTTGAGAAATAGATACAGAAGGGACATTATCTTGGTCCTTCTCCGGTGGGTTCATCGTTCCCTCGCCGTCTTGCTGGAGAGTGGTCGACGAGAAGAAGAAAAGAAACAGATGAAAGAAGAAGAAGAAAAGCACTGTTTGGTCACTTGATTAAGTTTATTCCTAATAGGGTCACGCAGCAGCAACTTACGTATTATTTTGCCTTTTAATAATCTACCCCCTAAGATTTATTTTCTACGAATTTCTCCCGCAATTTAGTTTATCTATCAAACCGCACCTTAAATTTTTTTCAAAAAATTGTTATAAGTGATTATGCATCTAACCATTTCATAGCATCGTAACTAAACCCTTAAAGAATTCGAAGACATCAATTAAAAATCTAGTAGAAGAAGCTACTATTAAATTACATGAATTCATGTATAAAACATGTACCATCATGTAAAACACGTATTATTAGGGTCATGGCCTCCTAAAATTGTTTTTTTATATTTTAATTATGTTACTGATGTGAAAAAAAAATTTGGGGAAAAACAGAAAGCAGGGAAAAAGTAGAACAGAAACAACAAAATTAGAGAGAAGAAAAGTCTGAAAATTAGAAGAACTTGGAACGAGAACAACGCGTTTAGATTTTTTTCATTTCTACTTCGAGATTTAGATTTTCTCTTCGTGATCGAGGTACGCACTCATCCAGGTAAGATTCGTAGCTGAAATCTATCTCGTTTCTCAATTCTTCTATCTAGATCTACTTCCAGACGTAGTGTTTGATTGGATTTTTCCGAATTCAGTATTCGCCATTAGTCTCGCATTCAGCATTCAGTTCGAATTATCATGTTATTCGGTTATTACTCTATGTTTATGGTTTAGATCTTTTGCTGAAGGTGTGATGATTGAATTGTTTTAATTTTGTTCTCCTGACTTGAATTCTATGTCCTCTGATCGGTCCACTTGCTTCTTTGTATTTTATTTTGTGGCTACTGAACTGTGTATTCTTGTGATTAAGCATAAGACTGTTATGAAAACGCGGTCTCTATCTCGTGTATGTGTTTAACTCGTATAGGGTTTTGCACTTTTGCATTCAGCTACAGAAAGCTTAATTGGAATGTGCTGAGGAATACTCATTTGGCTATAATAAGCCAAGCCGAGTGAGTTCGCCAGCATGGGGATTTTCAATGATTTGCCTGTACCTTCGGATAAAACTGTAAGTCTCACTTTCCTCACTCCTACTTGAGTTACTAAACCATGAGTTCGGCCTTTAGGAGGAGAAATTTTTTGGTATAGCGGTGTTCTTTCATCCCATTAGGAATTTATAGAGACATTAAGTATGTCGGTTATCTTTCTTAAATCTCTTCAACTTGGGGTTCGAGTTAATTGGAAGAAGTAGTTCGGGGGCAAATTAAGAAATAGAGTGAAATCACCACCACTCTCTATTTCGTTGTGTTTTTTCTTTGGAGTTAATGTGTGTATGTGTGTGCCTGAGCGGTACCGGTCATTGCAGTATCTCAGGGAGGAGCTGGCACGAATTGATGAGAGCTGGGCTGCTGCACGATTTGATTCTTTGCCACATGTAGTGCATATCCTGACTTCAAAAGACCGTGAAGCTGACATTCATATACTAAAGGAACAAAGTGATGTTGTCGAGGAAGTTGTTGATGAAGTTGTGCATGCTTATCATGGTGGTTTCAACAAGGCCATTCAAAATTACTCCCAGGTTTCTAACATCTGTTAGCTCTTCCGGTTATTGGATAGTGCCTTTTTTTTCTTTATTCAAGCAGCAACCTATGTTACTGCATATTGATTCCATATCGCATGTTTAATAGACATACTAAACGATGGCTGTGTCTATGATTTCTAAATTTAGAATTCCTTTTGGACGAAAACTTCTGTATTCAAGAAATTATCTATCTAGTAAAATTTCATTTGTGATTTACCATGATTTTAATTATCTCTATTCTTTTGCTATGCTTTCAATGTATTCCTCATCAGATCTTGCGATTATTCAGTGAGTCCACTGAAAAGATAGGCGACTTGAAGCAAGATTTGGCAGAAGCAAAACAGAGCTTGGGTGCACGCAATAAACAATTACATCAACTCTGGTACCGTTCTGTTACATTGCGGCACATCATCTCACTTTTGGATCAAATAGAGGGCATTGCTAAGGTTTGTTGGTTAGCCATAAAACTTTTATGTTGATATTTTGTGGACAGTGCTTGCTATGTATCTGCTATGAAGTTCAATACTTCATTCATGTTGAATTCTGTATTTCTGATGATACTTTTGTTGATATGGTTCCAATAGTTTCTTTCACTTCGAGTTAATTAAAAGAAACTGCTTTCTGATGTGAATATGGTCGTTCTGCCTTTTGAAACATTGATCAGGTTCCATCTCGTATCGAGAAGCTCATTGCTGATAAGCAGTTATATGCTGCTGTTCAAGTGTATCTCCAGTCGTCTCTGATGCTCGAGCGTGAGGGGCTTCAAACTGTAATTTACTCACTCTCACATTTAACAACTGCTGAAAAAACAATCTCATGAGAGCAATGTTGTTCTTCCCATTCAGTTGTCAATTTTGATCTCTAGGATTTTTTTTGAAATAAATCCGTTAAAGGGGATATGTTATCATCTAATTTCGTTGAGACTTTCATATTATCTCTGTTCGAAGGATGTACTGTTCACTTGGATGTTATATTTATAGATATTCTGTTACTTTCACCTAGGTTGGTGCTCTGCAAGATGTCAGATCTGAGCTAACTAAGTTGCGAGGAGCTCTTTTCTTCAAAATTCTTGATGATTTGCATGCACATCTATACAATAGAGGTGAATACAGGTAGGTTTTTCCTGTTTCTATAAACGAATTTCAGAAGATGTGCTGCTTTTTAGTCTTAGTTCAAGTAGCTTGCTTGCTTGAAAGTGTGCCTTATCACTTCTCTCAGTGCACAATCTTCTGTTCTAAACTTTTTTATGCTGCAGTTCAGTTTCGTCAAGCATATATGAAAGAGATGATGAAGTACCAACAACAACAGCTGTTGCAGCCAGTCGAATGAGCTCACAACCACTGTCTCGTAGAACACGGACACTGAAAGGTGATAGTCAGTTTGGTGTTAGAGGGCTCACAAATGGTTCATATAAAACAGCTTCTAATGATGAAGGGTATGATTTTAGCACCCTTTCCCTTCAGTTAATTCTTCATTGATATTAGGAACATTGTTCTGTATATAAATATTGCCTTTATTCAGAGTGATCATTCTTTAGTAAGTGTCAATTCCTCCAGAGGCCTTCTTGGCTATGTTGTTAATATTGAGATCATCATACTTAAATCAATTCTTTAATTATCATGTGAAGATTTTCCATGTAATTTCCTTCATTAATATCATTTTTGTCTAAGGTAACTACACTATAATGATTCTGGCAAAAGTTGCTTTGTATACCTTAGTTTCTGTGTTACCTTTGTTTTGGTTTCTATGCTTGTTTTGCAATTCCTTGACTTCAGTAATGTTTACCTTATCTTATCACATTGTGTTTCTTAGTTCATCATTTGATGGACATGATGAGGAGGACTCTGTAGAACATGATGAAGCCACCGCAGATACAGTCAGGAATGGCACTGATAATAAATTGCTTTCTTATCAACTTCCGCCTTGGCTTTATGGCTCCACTCCTGACGAGTTTATTGTACGTTTTGTGACACAATCATATTACATATTTTCTGCCTATTTTTTCAGTGTTATGACATTGCTATTTCTCCTGCTTCAGGAAGCATTAAGAAAGAGTGATGATCCACTGCATGTGAAGTATCTACAGACCCTTATTCAGTGTCTCTGCATGCTTGGCAAAGTTGCAGCTGCTGGTGCTATCATATGGTTGGCTTTCTAATATCTTTCATTTTTTAAATGGTTTTAGAAATGCTACTGTTAATGTTTAAAACCTGGGTATAGTTATAGAATATTCACTCCTTAAATATCTTTTAGTGTTAGATCGCTAGCAGATATCTTGACCCCCGCCATTATATCTTTATCCAATGTATATGTGTAATTTTTGAGACCAGAGACCATTATCATTCTTGATTTTAAAGATGAATGATTCACAAATGCTGCTCAAATATGCTAGTTTTCCATCCAAAGATAATTCTTGATGGAAATAACTACATTCCGTTATCTTAGTGATGTTTTCGTTTTATCCTGCAGCCAAAAACTTCGACCCACAATTCATGAGATCATAACATCCAAGATTAAAGCCCATATAGAGACTAAAAATCTGTCAAAGTCTGCCTGTAGTCAGGGTGATCGAACTGTAGCTACTGGATTGCATTTTAATAAAGGACAGTCAGAAGCCTACAGGTTATCTAATGAGAAGCCTCAAAATGGGATATCAAATTCAGTAACTCACCTGGCTGTGAGCCCTGTTTCGCCTCTCATGGCTCCTGGAGGCAAAGCACAGGCTGCGGCAAAAGAACTTCTTGACTCAATTTTGGATACTATTGTCAAGATATTTGGTGAGCAATCTAAAGTTTAAACTCATGTCAATATTTCATTTTCTGTGGTCAAATCTCAAAATATTTCTTACTATTGCTTCTATAGAAAATCATGTTGTTATTGGAGAGCTTCTGGAGTCGAAGGCTACACAACATGACATTAACACACCGAAGTCATTGCCTACTGATGTGAATTGGAACACCGATTCTGAAGGATCCCAAGTTACTGGAGGCTACACTATCAGTTTTCCCTTGACAGTCTTACAGGTCCGCTTATTAGTTATTAAATATCTAATTTGTCGTGGAGCTAAATGTTTAAGAATCCACATTGAACTACTGGTTCTCATACTTAAGCTTATTGAAACTCTGTGTGTTGATGAAGAGTGAATGCCAACAACTCATATGTGAGATTTTGCGAGCAACACCAGAAGCTGCTTCAGCTGATGCTGCTGCACAAACTGCTAAGCTTGCAAAGAAGGCTCCCAAAAAGGACAAAAGGCAAGTGACCCCCAAGCATTGGTAGTTTATACTGAGATAACTTTACATAAATAATGACACATGTCCCTAGAGTTAGACGTATTAGATTGTTGTTATTATAGGCCTGGTTTCACATCAAGCATTTTTCATAGGGCTGTAAATCACTTGATGTGGTCATTCGAAGAAATAGGGACAATATTAAAGCAGAAATTTCTTCTCTTGATCTAAGAAGAGGGTTTCACGAAATCTAATTTAGATAGTTGTCATTTAGGTTCTTTTCTGTGTGCTGGTAAACTGGAGCCCTAGAGAGTATACCTCAGATTTGACATCTTTGGTTATTGGATCTTTAGCATGTCTGAGGGTGTTGAATTTAAGCTCTTAGTCTAGTTGTCAATTAGGAAATAGTTCGAATTTTGTTCAACATACAAAACAAGTTGCGTTCTCTTCAGAATTAGAGTTCTTCTCAAGTCAATATGTAAGATTTGCATGTGAAACTCTGCAATGTAGTGGTAGTATTGATGTTTTTGATTGATGATGTGGACTGCAGGGATGCACCTGAAGATGGGCTAACATTCACGTTTCGGTTTACAGATGCAACTGTATCTATTTCTAATCAGGGTAATTATTATCCATCTTGACTTTTCTTTAGTTATAATGTCTTTGGTAGACTTAATCACGTTTTCTGCGGTTTGCAGGAGCTGATCTCATTCGTCAAGGCTGGGGAAGGAGGGCTCCGAATGCATCACAGGAAGGTTATGGATCTGCAGCAGTTTTGCCTGAACAAGGAATATATCTAGCTGCATCTATATACCGCCCTGTCCTTCAGGTTTAATTCTGGTTCATTTAAGCAATTTCACTCAATGTCAACAGTTTTTCAGTAAACTTATGATCTTATGTGTCTTGCAGTTTACAGATAAAATTACTTCAATGTTGCCCAAAAAGCATTCCCAGCTTGTGTAAGTTCAAAAATTCCATTCGTCTTCACAGGCTGCCATCCTGACAAAGCCAAACACCTTGCTCGCTGTCCACTATGGAAGTTGAATTATTGTTTTCTCAGAGTGCTGAAAAATATCAGTATTTTCACCATACATTTTTTAATATGCAGGAATGATGGATTGCTTACATTCACTGAGAACTTTGTAAAGGACCACCTGTTACCGACAATGTTTGTGGACTATAGGAAAGGCGTCCAGCAAGCTATATCAAGTAAACCCCGTAGACTATAGGCATTGCAGTTTTTGTTTCAAATTTAGTTTAACTATAATGTAAAGGTATACCATATACGTAGAGTTGCATCTTGAAAGGTGAGCTGTTAGTTGGCCCCCAATGAATTGGAGTTTTATCAGCACGTGGTAGTAGTACAAGAATTTGCTTGCAAAACTAACTGAATTCGTCTACCAAATAGGGTATGGCAGTTTATGAAAAGTTAAAGCGCCTTCAGAAAAATTGTTGCAGAAAAATTCCTTGGGAAGAAATATGTGATTAAAATTTATACATTTACTCAACTATAAAAGCTATATATTAGTAATGTTAATGTGTATGCTTAGATTGAAGGTTAGAAACCCATGACTCTCAAATCATTTTGCAGGCGCTGCTGCATTTCGGCCTCGTGCACATACAACTACAACTTATACCACAACCGTAGAAAAGGGCCGACCTATCTTACAAGGTCTTTTGGCAATAGATCTCCTTGCAAAAGAGGCAAGTCATCTGTCATTTTGAACTGCAAGCTAAAGTTTGTTGGTTATTTTTATTTTTGATCTTCCCTAAGAGAATGGGTCAGTGTAGGGATTACTTCCATTTCATCGTTTAATCTATTATTTGTTCACAAGTTTCAAGATATTTCTGTTTTGATGAAATTCCTTCCTCTTCACTATTTACAGGTTCTTGGTTGGGCTCAAGCCATGCCTAAATTTGCTACTGACCTTGTGAAGTATGTTCAGACATTTCTTGAGAGAACTTTTGAGAGATGTCGAACATCATACATGGAGGCATGGATCTTTCCCCTCTATTCTTCTTTGTCCTCTTTGGCTATTCTAATCTATGTTATATGTTTGGCATCTGTTTTAGGGGTTTGACTTATATCAGAAATCTGACCTTAAAAAGCAGTTTTGACAGCGTAATGTGATTTCAAAAATTCAAACGTAGGTGTATGAATTAGATGATATGGATGCGGATTTAGAGTCTACAATAATTGAGGTGTCGCTTAAGATGATGAAAAGGGTGAACATCCTGTAACCAGCTAGAGTTCAGTTTGGTCTATTTAAAATGTGACCTAGTTAAGTTAAGTAGCAACAGTATTAGACTTTTGGCACTGTCTTGTCTAGCGTAAGTTAAGTGCAAGTGTAGCTTACATTACTACCTGTGAGAATGTAGTAGAACTTGGCATTATATGCTTAGAAGCGATCATCATGAGAAAGTATGACTTAAAGAGATGGACATAAGAATATGGAGTCAGGGCCGTATATGCACCTTTTTCCCATCTTAATAGCATTTCCATTCACCATTTTTACAAAATGATGCATTTTAGTTTCCCTAATTGTAAACCGTTGTATTTTTCCTTCGTATACACTTTTCTGACCATAAGTCCCATTGTGTATATAACAGGCTGTACTAGAGAAGCTTAGTTACATGCTCATTGGGAGGCATGACATTGAAAAGTTGATGCGACTTGATGCAGCAAGTGCGTGTCTGCCATTTCTGCTTAACCATGCTGTTTCTCACTCTGATGCCGTTGGCACTGACTTCGAACTCAGTGAACTATTCTTGAGTTTGCGACCTATCAAGCAGGTTCATTACATTTGTTGTCAGAAATTTCATCTAGTTAAAAACTTTACCCGGTGGAGGTATTAATTAACAAAGTGTGTTTCTTACAGGATAATCTCATTCGTGATGACAACAAACTGATTTTGTTAGCCTCTCTTAGTGACTCGCTTGAATACGTGGCAGACTCTATTGAGCGGTGAGTTCAGTGGATTAATTCCTTATGCACGCCTCATCCTGTCATGTCTTGTTCCTCATCTCTGAGTATATCTCGATGTTATGAGGACACAGGGAAAAGTGGAAGTTCTAAAATGTTATATAAAGAAGGAAAAAGGGCATACATAGTAAAAAGTAGAATAGCTAAGATGCTAAACTGGTCCGCTGTAGTCTCCTCTCCAATCTTAAGGAAACTCAGGAACCTTTGCGTTCAATGTAAAAGAGAAGCTTGTATAGTTTGATTAGTCTTCATGAATGTTGCGTTTACCTTTCTATCGTGCTCCTAAATTATGTGGAGCAAGAGAATAGTCTGTTCTCCTCCCTAACAGCAAGAAATGAAAACTCTTTCTGAAGTTTTGATTTCCCAAAATCTTTAGGCTTGGAGAAGCTATTCCTCGTGCGGCTAGCCAAGCTGAAGGTAATATCAGGAATCAAGCAGCTTCTCCTAGGAATCTGGCATCATTTGCTGAGGAGTACAGAAAACTTGCAACTGATTGCCTGAAGGTTCTTCGTGTTGAGATGCAATTAGAAACAGTCTTTCATCTTCAGGTACGTGATGGATGTTCCCATACGTGGCTTGACTACGAGAATTGTTATCTATGCCCTGTAAACGTACGAAATACCATGGTGTTGATAGGAAATGACGAATAGGGAATACTTGGATGATGAGGATGCTGAAGAGCCGGACGACTTTGTGATAACTCTTACTTCACAGGTTAGTAAAAAAAATTCATGCATACACTTTCTTCTACTGAGAGAATCTAGTTAGGCAACTGATGAAGTCATCTTAAATTGCTGTGAATTACATACTTGTTTAGTGTCCAATGTAATTCTGAACTGGTGCGAGATGATAGACTTTTCACCCCTATATATCTGCACTAAGTTTCTCATACTTCCTCTTTGTTTACAGATAACACGTAGGGACGACGGAATGGCGCCTTTCATCTCTGGTGAGAAGCGCAATTATGTTTTTGGTGGCATTTGTGGAATTGCAGCAAATGCGTCCATTAAGGTACACCTCTTCTTCATCTCTTAAACCTGGTTTTCATTTATGGTAATGGGAATTATAAGATCTTTGGTACTTCTTGTTTATATGATACTCTATAAATTTGATACCAATAGGTTATCATCATCATTTGATACCAATAGGTTATCATCATCTTCTAAACCGTGACAATGTCTTATTACAAAAATTTCTAGGCTTTGGCTGACATAAGATCAATCAACCTTTTCGGGGTTCAACAAATATGTCGGAATACTATTGCACTGGAACAGGTAAAGATCAATTAACTATTCTCAACAATTCCCTATAACATTCACTATCTTCATTTCTGTGTATTTACACTGCAGGCCTTAGCAGCTATTCCATATATCGATGGTGATACCGTACAACAGAGCCTAGATCGTGTCCGTACTTACTTTGAGCTATTAAACATGCCATTCGAAGTAAGCAAATAAAAAAGAAGAAGATTATTGTTTGTTTTTTCACCTTCGGGTTTTTCAGCAAATACTATGACCCGAAAACTAAATGATTATCAAATGTTTTGCAGGCATTGCTCGCATTCATAGCAGAACACGACCAACTGTTTACACCCACAGAGTCTGCTTCTCGTTCCTTTGACCTCAAACTTATCAAAATGAATACCATCTAATCGAAATTTCTTTTTATTTACTAATTGAAATCGAATTCTTTGGCTTGCAGGTATTCCAATCTTCTAAAGGTCAATGTTCCTGGAAGAGATACACCTCAGGATGCTCAGTCCCGTCTTTTGGAGATTCTTTCTCACTAATATCAACTCCTCAAGCCATTCGCGGATTACCGTGAATAAAACAAGCTTCTCGAGCAGCTGATCTGTTTCATTATATTCATAAGCTGCAGAAATATTATAATGGTGGAAGCCCAAAGGAAAAGCAAGAAACTAAAATGTATAATCAATCTTCTTCGTGCTTAATGCTGCCATAAAAGCCTGGTTTCGTGAGTATCTCAGTTTTTTGTTTTGTTTTCGAACTTTTGTGTCTAGTTTGGCGAGCATCTGTGTAATACGGAACAAAGACCTTTCGTTAAGAGCATTGTTTTGTCAAATTCTTTGGTAGAGATTTTGTTGTATAAAACTATCTAAAGGGTAGTTCATTTTCCTTACACATAGTGAGAATATTCATCTCGAGCTTTTACAATCACTAACCACAAGGTAAAATTTAAGATTCTATTTTTGGTTCTTAGAATCTCAATCTCTAGAACAATGTGATCCCAACGAATCTATTAATACATAACAAACATGCTTCCTGGAATCTTGAATTTGTCTTTTAAAAGACAAAAACAATTTTGTAAATCGAGAAACATGAGTATTATTGAGTAGTTGGAAGTATTATTTCGTCCAAACAGAATTATTCCTTTGCCTAGTCTCTACCCAATTTCCAACAAATTTGAACATCGAAATAATAAATTCAACATAGTGGAAATTTCTGAGAGGCCGCTTTAGTTGTGTTTACCATCGTGAAACTGTGCGTTTTTGGAAGACTTGAAAGTTTCAAGAAACTCTTTAGCCTTTTGCAACTCCTGTTTCTGTCTCGACTTGTCCCACTTATGTTCACTTGCTAGTATCTCCACCACTCGCTGCAACGCTCGTGCCGCTGCATCAGTGTCTAAGAACGCGATTCTACATCTCCTCGCTATGAAATCAACAGCTGATTCGCAGTACTCGTGCCTTGCACAGTATGCAACCTCTGCTTCCAGAAACGGATGCCCGTGCGCCAACCGTTTCCCTAAACCCTCCTGCAATCCGAAACCTTGAATGTTAATCTACTGAGGACATGAGGAAGGACAAGTCTGATACAGAAGTGTACCTGGGCTATGGTGGCGACTCGGTCAGCCATTGAACCATAGGCATGAGACAAATGCTTTGCAGCTGCTGTGTCCATTGCTCCAGGAACTACTTTACCACCGTAAGTTTTTTTCATGCGCACGTATTGCTGTGCAAGTGCTGTGAAAGAAGATGGTTCCCATCCGTAAGAACCCAGAAGCTGTAGCTTCTGTGTTACACATTCATTGGTTGGATTCAGCTTTCCTGATTTGATTGCTGCATCAACTGCATCTTCCGCCATACTGAAAACGAATTACCTGAGGTTTTAGTAACACAACTTTTTACAAAATACTGCTTTTTTCTACAACTCCCTCACCTTCGATAAGTTGTCCATTTTCCACCCGTGATTGTCACCAGACCAGGACACTCCTCAAAGACAACATGGTCTCTGGAGATACTCTCTGTGCTCTTTGCTGTGGGATCCATGGCCAATGGACGGATACCACTCCAAGCCGAAAGAACATCACTACGTCGAACCTATTGAAATATGCTTACGAGAGATAAGGTCAAGAATTAAATTGATATGTCATCGTTAAGCTGAAGCTGGACATACCTTAATGTTGAGATAGTCGCTGATTGCGTCTAGTATAAATTGAATCTCATCTTCATGAGGTTCTGGAAGTGGAGTGATTGACGTGTTAGAGTCTGTAGTGCCTGCTACTGTTCTTCCCAACCACGGTAACATAAACACAACACGACCATCCTTAGTTTTAGGGACTATCAAACCCATCCCTTCCGGAGAGTAGTAATCAGGTAGCACGATGTGCACACCACTGCTTGGACATATCATAGGTTTTTTATCTTCATCAACCATCTTCCTAATGGAATCACAGAACGGTCCAGCCGCATTTACAACTACTTTTGCATAGCTGTCAAATTCGTGGCCTATTGAAATAAAGCATCTTATTAAAAAAACTGCACAAATCATCGCAGAGCAGGGGTATACCAAATTCAAAAAGTTGCTAGTCATCGTACCTGTGAGATTGTTACGAACTCGGGCACCAATTATTCTCTTAGTAGCATCATCTGCAATAAGCGACACAACCTCAGCGTGGTTGAGAACTGCCGCACCAGCTAATGCGGCAGTACATGCCAACCCCACATTCAGACGCGAATCATTCATTTGCCCGTCATAATACACCACAGTGCCCTTCAAACTCTTGTCTTTCCCTTTCCTTGCAAGAGTGGGGAAGAGCTCAACAGACTCTTGTGCAGAGTAGTATCTGGACAAATGCAGTAAGCGTGGTCCAGCGACCAAGTCATACATTTTCAATCCCATCCAGAAGTAGATTACTTCGAACCAGTCAAAACAAGGTGTCATACAAGGCAGAGCATGGCAGAGATGTGGCGCATTCTCAATGAGCTGTTTACGCTCCTCAAGCGCGTGAAATACAAGCTTCAGCTGTCCATAATCAAGATTGAAAACAGCTTTCTCCAAATAGCGAACCCCTAATCAAGAACAGTGTAAACGAGCACTAATCAATTGGTGCATCAAGTATATTCAACACTGAGACGCAGAAAACCAAGTAACAAGCTATAATATCTTCAATTACTCCTCTTGGTATTCAAACATTCACCAAAAGTTCGTCAACACATTCGCCAAGGATCATTAGCATCTAATGATGATCATACCATTCAAATCTGACTCGTTAAATAGCAATTGTGTGATAATAGCAGCTATATCCGACGATTTTATAGAGCTTCTTATCCGAATTTCCCGATACCCGAGGCCACATTCAAAATTCAAAACGTACGATTTTACCTCCATGAATTAGCTTAGTTGACCGCGAAGAAGTGCCAGAGGAGAAATCCTCTCGCTCTACCAAACCAACACGGAGGCCACGAGTAGCAGCGTCGAGAGCAACTCCAGTACCGGTGGCTCCACCGCCGATGACAAGGACATCCAGGGGATTAGAAACACTAGCTCCAATAAGAACAGACTCTTGAACAGATCGAGATGGTACGGAAGCAGTGGGATCACCAAGCCGACGCCTCAATGAATCTAGAATCGGACCGCCTCTGTCGCTGGAAGTAACCGACGGCGAAAGATAAACAGCACCACCAGATGCAACGGCAATTACGGCAGCTCCAGCAGCTAAACGGCGAATGGAAGCGACCGACATGGATTGCAAAGAGATTCAAACGACTCGGATGAAGAAGATTGCGTCGGTTAGCGAGACGATCATGGGAAGAAAAATTGATTGTCAATGATATCAAAAACCGAATTATCTAATTCACCGTAATGGTAACTAAATCCAGTTAAATTACGTTTTCACCCTCTCAAGTTACCATGTTATAGACCATAACTAAGGGGACGTTTTGGTCATTTTGGGCTCCTAGTTCCAAGGAACCTTTGAGTGGGCTGCAATACACAGACTTTTCGTTATAACAGTCTGCCACCGGACTTTTGGAACCATCGTACGGTCTCCAATTTGGCTCTGATGATTCCACCAATTACAAATTGCATTGCGGGAGAGTAATTCTTCAATTAAATATAATAAATTATTCTCCTGTTTTATTTTAGTTATCATTTTAGATAAATGTTCTATTATATTTTTGTTTGACTATTAAAATTTCAAATTATTTAATATTTTATTAATTTAAGTAGGAGCAAATAAGATAATTTTATATTAAAAATTAATTTGAAAAATAAAAATAACAAAGTGAAACAAAAGATTTAGCCTAGAATAACAACTAATATAAAATAGAGCAAATAATAAATAATAAATGATTGAGATGGAGGGAAATGTTAATTCAGAAAACAAGAAATAAAATTCCGTTGGTCTGTCTGATTAAATAATTTAACGAGATATTGTGATTTATGATTGGATAAGGGAATCACTAATCATCGTCTTGATATTTGTCCCTAAGATGGCCGCTTCTTCAGTCACAAGATTACTTTATAATTAAATAAAATAAATATAATTTTTTTTATTAATTTTTTTTAATAAAATGGTAAGTGACAGTTTGGGAGAATTTACCAGATGATGAAGGCGATCTCAGACTTGTATGCTTCTCCTCTTTTGTCTTTTACCTTGTCTCTTCCTTTGATTCATTTCCATTTTTCTTCTTTTCCTCTTCACTAGATTTCCTATCTCACTCTCGAGTTTTCTCCTACAATGTCCCAAAACGACGAGTTTTCTGTTTCTATCCTCTGCGTTTTGTGTTTCCGTGATTGAGAACAGAACCACATCGTTCGTCGGCATTGAAGCTGAGAGGTGATTATTATGATCTGTCGCATCAGATTCTGATCATCATTGTCTTTAGAAATTCGATGGATTTATCTCCGATTTCGTGACACCGACATGATTTTGGTTTTTGCAGGGGTTGATTTTTTAGGTCTGATATAGATTCGGATGAAGGGAAGAGATGGTTACTAATAATACTTACATGGATACGAGATCGAATTTGACAAGTGTGAATCGAGGATCCAATGTGGATCTCGAGGATCGTTACCAGAGGGAGCTCGAATCTTTGCTCCAACAACATCGGAACCGGCAAACATTTGGTCGAGAACAACGAGACGTTGATGTGCACAGAAGCGGAAGTGCTCCTCCGACGGTGGAAGGTTTGTTGAGGGCCATGGATAATCAGTACTTGAACAATAATTCTAACCATAGAGATGTTGGGAATGTTAGCACTACTAATGACGTAGAGCTTTTGTCTGATGATGAGTTACGTTGGCACCCTGATTATCTTTCCTATTACTATTCGAATGAACATGCGAATCCGAGGCTGCCGCCTCCGTTGTTGTCTAGGGAGGATTGGAGGGTTGCTCAACGGTTTCACAACAGTGAATCTGTGCTTGATTCCGTTGGGGACTGGAAGAAGAAAGCGGTTGAAGTCGACAACTCCTCATCGCTCTTCTCGGTTCAGCCAGGGATTCCAGTTGAGCAGCCAGAGAATGATTTGATGGAACTGAGGCATGCTGTAGTCCAGGGCCGCTCTCAGAAGGTGCACCGGCTAGATCAAGGTAGAGAAGAGTTGACTGGACTATCTGGATATTCCGGGCTTGGGCCAAGAAGGAAGAGTTTTGCTGACATACTTCAGGTAATGTCTTTACATTGATGCATACTGTATTTATTCTGTTGAGCATATGAGGTATCTGACTAGTCCTTGGTTTCCAACTTGATTGATTGTAAATTTTACAGGAAGGACTTGAACGGGATGCAGCCATAGGCAGCCAACTCTCTCGACCTGCAAGTTGCAACACTTTCCGTGACATGAAAGATCCTGCTGCTTTGTTGAATTTTGGTGTGGGTGGATTCGACAGTCCATTACCACTCCATGACTCATTACATTCTCCAGCCCAAAGCAATCCAAATACTATGCTTGGATCCGCTATGAATTCTCAGGTGCCAAGGAATAGAACTCCTGACTCACATCTAGGAGGGCGATCTTCGGCCTCTGGTCTCCCCCCTATTGGTACCAGAGTTGGTCCTGTTGAGAAGAAGAATACTTTTGGCCCAGCCATCCAAAACTGTGAATCTTACACTGCTGCCGATGTTGCTGACACATTGTCAAGGTTGAACATGTCAGAGATGGGTCAAATAAAAGAAAACCACATGCAGTCACAGCTTCCGGTGGAATTGGAGAATCATTCTGATGTCATGCGTTACATACCCAACGGTCATAAGAAGGCATTGCGGCAACAAAACAGTGCCACAGCAGAATCAAAAGAAAAATTGTTTTCTGCAAATTTTGGTGGTATTAGTGGGTATGGAACAAGTCTTGGCGCTTCTATGGGCGGGTCCCATGGACAGGTCAATATTCCTAAACGAACCTCCTCTTCAGCGAGTCTTTACTCAACTTCTGACCATTCTAGATTAGGAGGCCTGGGCCTATCGGATGTCAATATTCGGAATGCAAATATTAATGGAACAGACTTCTCCACTGCTGGTGGTTATATGGCGAATAACAAGTTGAATTCATTAGCTGATCACTATTCCGCTGAAGGTCTCTCACTTCTTCCTCTCTCTTCCTCATACACAAAGACTACATCATATTGCCTTAGATTGATTCATTTGGTTTTCTTTTATGTTTCAGGCTCACATTTGACAGGGGAAGGAGATAGACAAAGCTTGAACAGATTGATAAATCAAGTTGCTTCTGAGCTTCACTCTCCAGTTATAGACCCACATTACAGCCAATTTCTGCATATGGCATCTTCTACTGCTGCACCAACCGACCATTCTTTGATTAGAAACAATTTTGGGACTTCAAATGGAGATATGACTCACGAATACCTCGCTATGTTACTTGCTCAAAGAAGGCAGCAGTTGAGTAGTCTCAACGCTGCAAATCCTAGATTATTTGAGAGTCCTTCATATGATCATAGCAACATGTATCTAGGAAAACAAATGCCTTCTCCTTCCAAAAATTCAAGAAATTTCCAGAACATTCGAATGTCCCAATCTGCCTCAATGATGAAAGCTCCTTTCGGAGGATTACAGGGATCATCCCATGTAGATATTGGTAGCACAGCAGAAGTATCCTTATTAGAGGGATTCAAGAACAACAAGACAAGGTCATTGGAACTTGCAGATATACTTGGTCATGTGATTGAGTTCAGGTATGTACATTGCCTTATCTAGCATATTTCTTTTAAGGTTACAGGTTACTAGTTCACTTATGTTTTGATTTCACATTACTTACAGCATGGATCAGTATGGAAGTCGTTTCATTCAGCAGAAACTTGAGACGGCAACAGATGAGGAAAAGAATGCAATATTTCCTGAGATACTTCCTTATGGTCGCACTTTAATGACTGATGTCTTTGGAAATTATGTCATTCAAAAGGTAGGAGAGCTGTAGCTTCCAGATCATTTCAACCCACAACGCTAGATGTGTCAGTTTACTCATGTTTTGTTCGGGTTTTGTTTTAGTTTTTTGAACATGGCACAGACAAACAAAGAAAAGAACTCGCTGAACAAGTTACAGGCCATGTTTTGGCTCTATCTTTACAGATGTATGGCTGCAGGGTTATCCAAAAGGTACTCAATACAAGGACATTGTTTTGACCCTACGTCTTATTATCTAGTGGTAAGACTTTTATAGAGATAGGTGTTCGACTTTTCTAAGTGTGTCTCTATCTTGTTTCTGGTATTAATACAGGCACTAGAGGTGGTCGAATTGGAGCAGCAAGCTCAAATGGTGCAAGAGCTTGATGGATCTGTCATGAAATGTGTTCATGACCAGAACGGTAATCATGTGATCCAGAAGTGTATAGAGCGTCTTCCTCAGGATTGGATACAGTTTATCATTTCGTCATTTTATGGAAAAGTTTTAGCTCTTTCAACACACCCTTACGGGTGCCGTGTAATCCAGGTTCGATATAATCCATCTCACCTTATAGTTTCTTGATCATAGGATCCAAGTTCCAGTTTCTTTTTGTCCACTGTTAATGATACTTGTACTTCTTTCGAACCGCATCAGAGGGTACTGGAGCATATTGATGACACAGAAACCCAACGGATCATCATGGAGGAAATCATGGATTCAGTCTGTACTCTAGCGCAAGATCAGTATGGAAATTATGTTATACAGGTAAGATTGTGAAGCTTGATCTACGTTTTTGCTTCATGAAAGTGGACACACTGATAATGATTAATCTGTCTTCTGGCTGTAGCATATCATACAACACGGTAAACCCCATGAACGGTCAGAAATTATCAATAAGCTTGCTGGACAGATCGTGAAGATGAGTCAACAAAAGTTCGCTTCTAATGTTGTTGAAAAGTGCTTAACATTTGGAGGTCCAGAGGAACGTCAGGTTCTCGTGAATGAAATGCTTGGTTATACTGATGAAAACGAGCCTCTTCAGGTCTGCGACCTATTATTCTATGCTACATCATGTTTTTCTGCAATGTCTCAAAAAAGTCCGACTAAAGTTGGAACAATTTGCAGGCGATGATGAAGGATCCGTTCGGGAACTACGTAGTGCAAAAGGTTCTCGAAACATGCGATGATCAAAGTCTTGCACTCATCCTTTCTCGTATCAAAGTCCACTTGAATGCCTTGAAGAGATACACATATGGTAAACACATCGTTGCCCGGGTTGAGAAACTTATCACTGCCGGAGGTAAACTATTCTTCTCTCTTTACAATATCACAAGTCTCACAGGTCATGATCATCATCATAAATCACTCTTCTTCTTTTTCTGCAGAGAGAAGAATCGGGCTTTCGTCATCTCTAACCGCAAACGCTACTCCTTAACCATCTCTGAGTAAGTAAAACCTCAAGTTTTTTAACTAATAGCACAACCAGAGAAAGAGGACACTTTGATAACCGAGAGCTATTTGTACAGCCTAACTAAGCAAAGCACTACGAGATGGATCATGTTATATATATTTTGCAAATAATTTGTAAATAAAAGAGAGGTTTTTTTTATTTAAGTCGGTAAATAAATGTATTTTGGATCTTGACTGGCTTAAATTAAAATCTCCTTTTGGTTGTGTAAAAGGTGAATGAGGCCTTGCTCTTTTATTATGTAAAGCAATGGCTTATCTTAGTTTCTCATTACAGTGTAAATATCTTGATGCATTGCTCCTCAAGGATTACAATATTTCTTGTTTGAACTTTAGTTAAAAACAGTATGTAGTACATTAAAACCAATATACGTCTTTTTCTTCATCCATGAGACTTGAAAGCAGGAAGCTGCTGGGTATGAGTATAAGACAAATTGGTCAACTGTCATTTTTACTCAAAGACCAATCTCATTAAGAAGAATCCGAACATCTGTACCAAAACTATGTAATGTATTAACCAACACTATCTCATACAAGTGAACTTGCTTATGCTTCATCCTTTTGTTGACAATGTGTGATGATTTCATTTCCATATGATATCGCCCAAGAAGCGCAGTGCAGGGACACCTCTGATCTCCATATCAACAAGCGGTGCCTCCATCAGTGTCAAAGCAGAGAGTTCTGAATCCTCCCGGATCATATCAAGAGCACGCATTTGATCCTGCACATTCATACACATCTTTAGGATCACAGAACAAACACAAGAACTTGTTTGAGGAGTAGACAAGAGCAATCTTTAGTCCAAATTTTAAAATGACCAACATTTGTATGTAGTCTTAATTGAGCAAAATAACTATCTATATACGTACCTTTCTCTTAATTGAGCAAAATTTGCAGTCTGAGGAGGATGGGGGGAGAATCTGATTTACAACGAGTCTTTTGACAGGAACACTTTCGTTCTTCAAGGAAGCACTTAATCTAGAAGACTCGCTGACAGCCATAACCTTTAGGAGACGATCAAACAGTAAGAGCGGTGGGATGCTAATCTTAGATCTAAAAATTATCAATATTTTGTGTTTGAAAGAAGAACTAAGAACAATTTCATAACATTCTTAACGTTAGAAGGACATCTAAGGAAATTTGTGTGTAGAAATTACCGTTGGAATAGTGACAATGACGAATTCTGTTGATTCTGTGTCACGAAAAAGCTCGCGAACTTTAACCATCCTTTCCCTTAGCCGTTCCAATTTGTCAGCCTTTCACGTCCACAAAGTAATTCAGAAAGAAATGAAAAACAGGAATACTATGTCAGCCAGTATATACAAAGACTTACAGCACCAGGCTGGTTTTCTTCTTTCCCAAAGACTGATTTGATCGCTGAAGTAGCTGAGGTTATTTTCTGCCTAAGCTGGATATGCAGAAAATGTAATTAATAAGACAAAACTCTGGGAAGGAGGTTGAGAATTTGGTAAACAAACTAAACGTGAGAATCCGGAAGAAAGGGTATATCAACATTTCCCACCTTCAAGATTTTACCAATGGAAGCGTCCAAGAAGTCAGGTAAAGAGAGTAGCCTTAACGTATGACCCTGTAAGTGGCAATAAGCTTTGTCTTTAACAATTATTTTTGCACTTAAAGGGGAAGGAAAATTTCTGTAAAGCTTGCTCACTGTTGGTGCAGTATCAAACACAATTCTGGTGAACATGTTATACTCGGGTGATTCCAAAAATTGAATAACCTGTCAAGAGCCTTGACCATCAGGCAAAATATGCTACAACAAATCAAGAAGAACAGAGGAATCAGATAAGATAACAGAGTTACCTTAGAAATGGCAATGGCTTCATCCAATCCAGGAGGCGGAGTGTCAAGTAATTCTCCAAGTTTAAGTTCTCCCAACTTCATCAACCGAAGAAACAACAGTCAGTATCAAACAGAGCAGTAAGAGGTAGTTGAGACACCAAGGTTAGACGTAGAAGCTTACATGGCTAAACATAGGAAATTAGGAATACATCAAAGGGTGCAACTAAACTAAAGGATGCATTTTCGATTGATCGACCATTAAAACAAGTGGAATACATCAAGATATAAATATACCTGTTCTGCAAGCATCCCAAGTCCCATACCATCCATAAAATCTTTCACTCCAGTCCCTCCATTCGTCTGTGACACACTACGAAACTCTTCCCTAGCCTTCTCAGGGTTTATCTGTTGCAGAGCTATAAATTAAAACTCAATTGAGTGTAGGATCATCAACACAAAAACCAAAAACAAAACTACAAACGATAACATCGGTTTCCCACATACTTCTAGAGCAAATAAAGGAGATTCAGGTCCTTCTACAGGCACAAGCATTCCTCCAGTCAAATCCTAAATTAATAGAGACATCAATTATATAACTATCATCAAACAAAAACAAAAAGTCTTCACTATTCACAGAATATCCTCGTTTACCTGAGCAAAAGAATCGCTCAAGGAATGTGCTGGATCTGTGGAAACAACAAGAGTTGGATGGCCATTGTTAGCAAATCTAACAGCCAAAGAAGCAGCACAACTAGTTTTGCCTACTCCTCCTTTTCCTCCGAGCATGTAATACTTTCGTTTCGTGCCAGAGACCATCTCATCGAATTCCGACACTGCCTCCGTTGGGCTAGCTACTGATTTCACTGAAACCCAGAAATGAAAATCAAAATAAATAAGAGAAATCTGATTTAATCCCTTGGATAGTTAATTCCTTCATCTTAATCAGGAAAAAGGTAAAGTTTCAGAATTTAAACCTTGGAGCGAGTTTCTCCGGTGCTTGACGGTAAGAGATAGAATTGCCGGTGAGATAAGGGATGTGGAGAGAGTTGTTCTTGGCGAGAAAGAGATGAAATTAATTCCAGAAACGACAGTTGATGGCAAGAATCGGGATTTGCAGAGAGGAGGAGAAGAATAATACAATCGAGAGTTAGAAAGAGTCGCCATTTTTTATCAGCTTTCTCCTGTAAGACACAAAAGTGGTGCCAAGAAACAAATTATCGTGTTTTTGCTGAGAACACGCAATAAATAAGTCTCAAATTTCGTCCCTTTATAAAATCAGGATTTAGTTAGGTCGGCAAATACGGTTAGGAAAAAAATGCATATATACACAAACTCTCTGGATCCGGCCAGAAACTGTGTCTAGAATTTCTCTCTAGCCGAGAAGTAAAGCCCAACACAACAAACATAAGAATCTACAAAGCTCTTGTCAGCTTGCAACTTCACTCATTCCAAAGCTGGCTTTTCAAATTTCAAGAACAAAGTCTTGACAACTCCATACAAGGCCTCTTAGTTTTGGATCACAAGGGGAAAGTCAGATCGCAGGGAAATAGCTAGTTATTAGCATGTCAAAAAATTTCTCTTTTAATAGTTCCTCAACGGATACGATACCGTACAAATCATTTTACTTAGACTTTGAAGTCTAAATCTAAGATACGCACAGCGTATGATTTGTGAATCTTAATCGGTGCAGCAGACCAAATCAGTTGCTTGTGAGACAATTGTCTTAAAAAAGACAGAGCATTTAACATACAAAGAAACATACAAAATTATAGGTTTAGTTCTTGAAAATGTTTAATGTCTTGGATATCAAGAAAGATATAAAATACACAAATCTTGTAAAGTATAAAATGAAATAAAAGTGTTGGTAGGAATTTGTTCAAAGGAGATTTATTTAACAGATAGGAATAGGAGCTCCATTCCACTCTTTGAGACATTCCAACAAAGGATCAATAAGTCTTCCATCAGAAATCGCTGAAAACACTTTATCAAACTCCTCTCCCGGCGACCGAACATTCTCTCCGGTAAGCAGTTCTGTCTCCAGCTCATTACGGACAAATCGATACAGAGGATAAGACCGACATTCCTTAATCCGGTTAGCTATAACTGAGGACCCTTCCTCGTACTCAACTCGAACACGTTCCACTTCTTTAGGAAGAAGCAGTGTCAGCTCAGACTCAAACGCTGCGATTTTTTGGAAAATCGATGTTGAGGAATTGGCTTCGCGTTCTGGATCCGCTAAAGCGTGATCTACAAGTATGTGCCGAAGTTTCTGCATCAATGGGTAAGTGAGGCTACAAGGATCGTCTGCATATGCGAACACGTACTCTCGGTCAACCACTAGGAGGATATCGCGTTCACTGAACCTTGACGAATGTAGCTCACCGTTGGCACCAACGGTTAAGACTCGCTTAGACACCTGACTCACAGCTGATTTGATTGCTTTTTTCAGATTCTCTTCAAGATGTCTTAGATCAACGGCTTGGCACAGTGCGACTATGTAAGTCGTGGACATTAGCTTGAGGATATCAACTGCTTCTGCGGTTTTCCGGCTCGAGATCAATCCAAGGGAGTTAACATCTTGGTTGTGCTGCTCGGCGCTTTGGACGTGGTTGGTCACTGGATTAGCCAAGAACTGAAGCTCGGAACAATAAGAAGCCATGGCTATTTCTGCACCTTTAAACCCGTAGTCAAGACTAGGGTTTCTCCCACCCGAAAGATTAGAAGGCAAACCGTTGTTGTAGAAATCGTTCACTAGTTCAGAGAACTGCGCAAACATGAGTTTACCAATGGAAGCAATAGCTAGACGAGAATTATCCATGGCTACACCAATCGGTGTCCCTTGGAAATTCCCACCATGCAATGCCTTGTTCCTGGATACATCAATCAAAGGATTATCGTTAACCGAGTTGATCTCACGCTCAATCATCTTAGTCGCGGCTCTAATCACTTCAATCTGCGGGCCAAGCCATTGTGGCGACGTACGTAACGCATACCTGCAACTTAAAAGGAAACGTCCATCAGCTATGTATACAAGAAAACATCAACTTCAAGTCTTCAACACAAAATATCGGTTTACTTGAAGGACAAGAAACATTACCGATCTTGTTTAGGTTTTTGAAGAGGATCCATTTCATGGAGAAGTTTTGCTTCATTAACATAAGAGCTTCCATCTAATATATGTTCCATAATCGCTGCGGCTTCAATCTGACCAGGATGGTGCTTGAGTTTATGCGTAAGATGATCAGTAAACTCCGGCTTCCCTTGTATAACCTCAGCAAACATCGCAGACATAACTTCCGACAAAACCGCCAAAACATTCGCCTCAAACAGAACCGTTGAAGCCAAACCCGATCCAACCGCAGTCCCATTCACAAGCGCTAGTCCTTCCTTAGGCTGCAGCTCAAAGAAGGACGATACTCCAGCGAGTTTAAAGGCCTCAGAGGCATTGAGAATCTCACCAGAGGGACCCACGGCTTTGGAGTTGGGACGACCAGTGAGAAGCCCGGCGATGTACGAGAGAGGAACAAGGTCACCGGAGGCGGTGATGGTGCCACGGAGAGGAAGACAGGGAGTGATTTCGTTGTTAAGAAGCTTTGTAATGGTTTCAAGTATCTCAAAGCGTATCCCTGAATAGCCTTGGAGAAGAGTATTTACACGGACAAGCATTGCTGCTCGTGTCGTCGATTTCGGCAACGTATGTGACGTGTCTCCGGCGCCGGCGCCGAATATTCCGGCATTCAAGAACCTGTTTGAGTTATAAATTGCGTGTTACAGTTAATTTCGTCCATGACTAATATTATCTTTACCCTTAACTCTATATAGATGAAACTTGAAATGATAGAATTTTATATTATCATAATAATATGTATATAATAAAGTTTGGTGTGTGAAGTGAACGACTTGTAACTAATAGCGTCTACGAATGTTTTATGTAACTCAATTACACCTAATTAATTATTAATTATTGCCAAATTCACCAACATTTTCAACTAACTAGAAACGCCAAACAAATTATCCACCTAAGCATTAGCTAAATTACCAACTACCAGAAAGAAGTATGAAAGCCAAAAAAAAAAATTGCCAAAGAGAAAGAAAATTGTTAAGCAAAAGATACATCACCAACAAGATACATTTTTTTCAACCCTCTTAAACCCTCTATTATGTGAGGCTACACAATTTTTTTAGAATCTAACTTTTGTAGAAATAGACATGTCTAAAATTAATTTACTCATTAAAAAAGCTTCTAAGTATTTTTTTTTTCCTTCAGCTTCTAAGCATTTAAGTACAATTTTTTATTAATTGTTATAATATTATTGTTATTGTAATTTATTTACTTACCTATTAAATACTTTATGAGTAAAACTATCACCATTATATGTAGTCATCTTTCACTATCTATTCTAACTAAAAATCAACACATTTAATATAAAAACAAACAAAAATGAGAAAAAATAGTAATAAATTTATATTTACCTAATGAATAACAAAAACAAAACAAAAAATACCTAATGAGCTCTTTCTGAAGAGCACCGCCTTGTTTGGTTCTTCTATGGGAAGTTGCACCAAACCCTGTCGTAACTCCATAGCTGTCCGTTCCTCGGTTCATGCTTTCCATCACCCATTCACTACTCGCATTCACTCCGGCACGAGCCTCCTCCGCTAGCTCCACCGTAGCTCCTCCTTCTCCTCTAGCCACGGCCGCGACTTGACCAATTGTCAGTGTCTTTCCACCTAACCGCACCGCTCCTTTCCTATAATCTTCCACCATTCTTGTCACCTCCTCCAAATGACTCCCTTTCAAAGCTTCCGCCGCCGCGTTCCAGTTCAACGGATCGCCGGAGACGGCGGTGGTGACGTGGTTGCTTTGGTTACACAACTCCATGACCCGGATAAGGAAATTCGTGTTTTCGGATCCAACAATGTTTTCGTCTCTTAATCTATGTGATGATGTTATTATACAAAACAACACTGAAAATGTGTGTATGTGTTATCTTACACGTTGCGCTTACAAGAACTACAGATATTTTCCTTGATTTTATGAATAGTATTGAAGAGAGAAATAATAAGGAAATTATTATACAGTTGTGAATAATTTCCTGAGAGAAAGGTGAACGACATTGGAGGTTTTAAATAGACACAAAGAGTCGGTGGGAACGAGCCGGGTTAGTTGAAATGTGTCTACAACCGTTGGATGTGTTAAGTGCAATCGGGACGGACATATATTCGCCACGTGTCTTCCATGTAATCTGACTTTTCTTACTTGTCGAGCTTCAACGTCAGAATTGCCAGAGATAAAGACACGATGTTTGGTCTGGTGTGAGTAAGACCACAAATCAAATACTACGATATTTCATTATTAATTTTCTTAATCTTATACATTTAATTTTATTATTGATCTAACATTCATGCATGAAAAAGTTCTGAAATTAATCTGGGTGATGCGTTTGAATGAAGTTATATTTTTTTGTGCATTTATATAAATTAATTGGATATAGTTTATAACCAAATGATTAAAAAGACATGTTTTGTGTTAAATTGCTTTTTTATGATCTAAATTACATTTATAACTAGATAAATATCAAAATTTTGAAATAACTTATAAAATTGTATATTAATTATATAATTTAATTTTAGTAAATAATTATTTTATAAAATTTAAAAAATATGCAAGTGGCATTTAGTCTAGTGGCAGGTGGTAAGTCCACTAAAGGCAGGCGCACTTGCATGTCGAGGGATGGAGTCCTGCCGCCTGCATTATGCAGGAACTTGGCTAATGGACCGGCCAGTTGTGACCCAATATTGACAAAAAAAAACTTAAAAAATATTATTATTATTAAACATTTTAATACATAGAAAATAATAAATACTCATACATTTCAATACATAAAAATATAAAAAATGTTTTAATAACATAAAAATTATAGAAAAAATTAAAATGAAGAGAGAGAGTGAAAAAAGAAGAGAGAGTAAAAATGAGGTGAGAAAGAAAAAAGAAGAGAGAGAGTAAAAAAGAAGAGAGAGAGTAAAAATGAGGAGAGAGTGAAAAGAGGAGAGAAAGTAAAAATGAGAAGAGAGATTAGAAAAGAGGAAATAGAGTAAAAATGAGGTGAGAGAGTAAAAAGAATAGAGAGAGTAAAAAAGAAGAGAGAGTAAAATGAGGTGAGAGAGTAAAAATGAGGAGAGAGAGTAAAAAAGAAGAGAGAGAGTGAACAATAGGAGAAAGAGTAAAAAAATAGAAAGTAAAAATGAGGAGAGAGAGTAAAAAATAATTTTTACTTTGGTCTTTTGGTCTTTTAAGGGTATATTGGTTTTTTACAAACTTTTACAAGTTCATCTGCATCCAAATGCATCTTCCAAACACATCTGAAATTTTTTAAAGTTTTGGATGGATTTGCCAAAATCATCTAGATGCTGCATCTGGATGAAGCATATAATTGTGTCTAGAAAACAACAGTTTGCATCTCCATCAAGATGAAACATCGAGATGAGGAAAAGAACAGCACCGAAAGCTCATATGCCAAATCTTATCTGGATTCGTATGTTTGATGGAATGTCATTCATAACCAAGTAGGTTTTGTATCTAACATGTTAAGTATGTTTAATTTGGTCTACAATTCATCTACTCATTTTTTTTAACCTAAGATTATGAAAAATATGTTATAAGTCCTTGTCATAAATCAAACAACATCAAATAACAAATTTAGTGAATAGATGCTCTGTAGTCCTTCCAAAATCAAAACTTTTCTTTGGAAAGCTCTTAGTGAAGCTCTGTCTTTTGCAGATTGTTTGGAAAAAAAGAAGAATGGAGGTTGATATCAGATGCCAAATAAGTGGGTTTTGAGGATGAAAACTCGAACCACGCTTTGTTTGCTTGTGCTTTTACTAGACAAGTATGGACCCTCTCAAACCTTCCTTCTCCATGTGAAGATTTCACAAACCACTCTCTCAGCCTCAACATTCATTATATCTTGCAGCTAAAAAGAAAAGAGATATTCTGAGTGAGACCAGAAATTTGAGTCCATAGATCTTATGGTTTTTGTGGAAAAACAAAAACACAAAAATTGTTGTGAATGCCAGAACAGACATTTTGTTTCTTTTAAACCGAGCATCTGAAGGAAATGCTGAATGGTCAAGTGCACAAGAACTCGCAGAACCAGCCAAATGACTCATGGTGCTGTTTCTCGGCCAGTACCTCTGATTTGGAAATCTCCATCTTGTTTCTACGTTCTGAAATGTTCTGTTTCAAGAAAAAGAAAAAAAAAAGTAGGGCATGATTAGCAATTGTTTTTGTTGCTTTGAAAAAGTATAAATCTTTTAAAGAGACTGAAATTACAATCATACTCTATAGTCAAAAACAAACTAGAGTATGATTGGTTTAATTTCAATTTCTTACAAAGATTTTTGTTTTTCAAAGCAACGAAAACAATTATCAATCATGCCCAAAATAATATCGTTTAAAGCGCATATGCCAAATCTTGTCTGAATCTTATGTTTATTAGAATGTCATTTATAACTAAGTAGGTTTTTATTTAAAGAGTTAGATATGTTTAAATGTGGTCTACCATTCATACTCATATCTTATCCTAACCTAAGGTTATGAAAAATATGCTATAAATCCTTGTCATAAACATAGGTCTAGATATCACCACCCAAAAAAAAACATAGGTATAGATAAAAGAAAAATTGAAGAAATTATTTAAATATGGTTACAATTACTTTACCCAAAAATAAATGCGCATACACTCTCAACCAAATGGTTGACCTTTGTCCAAATACTGGAATCAAGTTGAGCTAACCAATGAATTTTAGATTATAAACTAATTTGAATCATTGTTGAATTTAGACGATTACAACTAAAGTCTAATCCTCATTTAAGCTTTTGCATTTGATGTGTTTGTTGCGAATCCAAGGCTTTCCCTAACTATTTGACTATTAGGCACAACACGGGTCCATGATAATTTATTTTGATTTCGTTTTCTCCATTGATTAACAAACAAAAAAAACGGTTGATTTTATTCGAAATAACTCCACCTAAATTGGCCTTGGACGAAGCTGACATATAAATTCTGAAACTACACTATTCGATGCCAAAGTATTTTGGTTAATAGAAAAGGACATTGTGTTGAGTATACATCAAAAATTTCGTTTAAAATATAATGAGTTGAGTTGAGTACGTATAAATACCTTTGTAGATGGCGAGAAAGCTAACCAAACACATAAAATGATGATAGTAGGAGAAGGAAATAAATAAATAAAAAGAATAGAAAAGATAATGGATGGAGTTGGTGAGATTTGGGTACGTCTTTTCTGCTTTTCTTCTTCACCAACCATACTCGTACTTCTCACCAATCTTCTTCCTCATATGGTTTGTATTATTATTATTNTTGGTCTGCAACTCGTCTTCTCCAAGGTTCGTAACAAGGAGCTCTGATACCAATTCAAAGATTGCAGAGTGTCTGCAACTTATGTTTGTAAATCAAAACAGAGCACAAGCTCTTTTAACAAAACCGAAACAGAGCAATAACTCTTTGAATGAATCGAAACAGAGGACTTCAAGAACAAGAGAATGAAAGTTCAATACTTCTTTATTGATTTAGAAACCTTACACAAAA